>JBAMCF010000358.1:0-202551 GCA_037075285.1 Drosophila lutescens
GCAATCAAATTTGTTTATATATCTCTCCCTCGCACTCTCTTTAGCTGAGTTACGATTATTAGATAGTCGGGACACCAACCCGAGTACAGCGTTCGCACTCCTTTTAGCTGAGTGACGGGTATTAGATAGTCGGGACACCAACCCGACTATAGCGTTCTCTCTGTTTACTTTTACGTCATCGAAATGTATCATGAGTGTTCAGAAGAACAAACTTGATCACTGATTACTGATCCATCAGTGATCAGTGATCATGTTGTTCTGCTGAACGCGGCCAATGTAATGTATTATACAACATTTTTATAAAAATATTATGGATTAAATACTTTGATAATGTTTTAACTCATAGGGTGCATTATTACCTAGCATTGTAATTAATATTTTAAAGCATAGCATAATAAAATCATTGGAATAATCATAGGAATATTACCTAAATTTTAGGCATACGATTCCTAAAAGTATTTGACTTTAAAACATGGATTTTTAGGCAATAAGACCCATTTTTTAGGCAACTATTGCCTATAATATATTTTCCAATTCCTAAAATTTTAGGGAAATCTTTTTTCTGGGTGTAGGGGGCCAGGAAATGTTTTGTCAATGCTTCGATGCATGTAGTTTCCATTTAATAGTTGTATGTGTTTGTGTTATTCGATTCCTTTCCGTCCTTTACCGTATTTGATAAGTAATTTTAACTTTTTCGAGAAGGTATGGATGGTAAATACCAAAAGTCGCTGGCAGACGACATGGCCTCGCCCACATACGGCACGGAAGTGCTCATTGGGAACTGGGCCGAGCGCCGCTTCGCTGTGGTGGAGCAGAGCAACGCTATCCTGCCAGGACTGCGAGTCAGTGGCTGCGAGTACCACCGGTCACTCTGCCAGGATACGTACACGAGTGCACCCTTCGATCGCGCCGATACAGTTCCCTTTTTCGTAGAGTATCGCAAGTTAGCTTACCAGAACTTAATGAGAAACAGGAGGTCGTGCTTGAACCTTGTGGACCATGAATCACTAAAGCGGAACTTCACTACAACCAACACCCTTGAGTTCCAAGAGCTTCCGCGACTGCGACTCTTGCTCGCGAATGGGGATAATGATAGGAGCGGTCCCCCAAAGCAACCGACGGACGTGGACAGACTACAGGCCTTCGGAAATCTTACGAAGACACATAACTATCTCAATCGGTTTAAGTGCGCGAAACTACTTGACGAAGTCAGCAACATGCAAACCACCTATTCAGCCAGCTTCAACCGCCCGTGGAAGAGTAAGCCAATCTTCGAGTTCGGACCAGACTACGACGGTGTCGTCAAATTCGATTTGGCTTGCTAGCGCCAATTATCAGATACTCCTCAGATTATGTGACAAAGTAGTGGGAAAAACATTAGCCTATATTGGAGGTGTCGCCAGCTTCTCGGTATTTTACTAAAATTGTAAATGTGCAGCAATAGAAACTCAATCCTCTATATTACAAGATTCAATTTATTTCAAATCATTTTCTTGTACAATATTATGGGTTCGTATTTTAAGTAGTTCTATATTTTGGATGCCAGAAATTCATTTTTTTTGTTGCACATGCCGTAGCATTGGCTTTTCCACGTATCTTTTTGGTGAGCTATTTTTTAGTTGGTGTCTGTTTTGTTTTGGAAATTAGTAGGTCGATAGATGTTTACAATACTTTTGCGTTTACCATTGTTTTTGGTTTGTTACAGAATATATATTTAAATATTAATTAATTATTACAAAAAGTAAAATTTTACGACATTAAACTAGACGACGCAAGATTTTGCATTATTTTACTTGCTTAAATATTTTATTTTTGACTCGGTAATATTTCTTTGCCTTAAAATCTTATTTATTCATTTTTTTGGGTTCGATTAATTTTGGACTGCCTTGATAGGTTTCTTCATGTATTTTTGTATATTTTTTTTTTGGCTGACGATTACATTAAAAATGATTCTTAAAATCTAAACCAATGGAAATTTTGTGGGTCTGAGTGTGTGGTGGAGAATGTTAGTGTGTAATTTGGTGGTTCCATTTTCCATGGGTTTTGTGTGGGGTTTTTGTGATTTTGGGGGATTATTTTAGTTTGGCTGGGGTAATGAATTTTCTTGATATATGTTTGCATATATAGTGCTTAATTTTTGCTTATAACAATTACAATTTTGAATTTTTGTTTTTTTTTTGGTTTAGTAATTTTTATTCTTTTGACGGTGAATTTTTTTTGTTCACTTCGCTTTTTCCTTCTAAACTTTCACTTTTAGTTCATACTCAAAGTTGGGTGCTTTTCTTGATCCATTTAATTTTCTCTTACATTAAATACCTAAAGTATTTATTTTTACCATTACTTAATTTGTATGTAAAAAATGATGCTTATACATTTGGCTTAAACTTAAATTTTGGTTTTGGTTGCTCCGAAAAATGTAATTAAACGTGAATTGTCTTTAAATAGTTGCCATGACTCGACCTTGCACTGTGCAATCATTTTTGGAATGACCGAGATTAGTTGTTTTTTCCGAGAATTTTTCTTTAGAATTGGCCGAGAAAGAATTTATATAATTGGTTCAAGATTTATATCTTGTATTATTTTTATTCAATGCCAGTGGTTAAGTCACCATTTTTCATTCCGATTTTGATATCCAAAGTTTCTTATTTTCGCTTAATTGCGATTTTTTTCGCCAAACATTTACTTCGAAACGTTTGCTATGTTATTTTTAAGTTGTTCCTTTATGCTTTCAATGTAAATATGATTTCTGATTTCGAGAACCATTTATTGGATGCAAATTATTAAATGGTATTTTTCAAACCTTGTTTTTGATTCAGCCTAAACAATAATGGTTTAAGTCAAACATTTGTTAACTTGCTGTGTTACTTAAATTTTGGTTTAAAAATTGTTGATGGTTGTTTCGGTAATTGAAGCTGTTAGTGTAAATCCAAATTCGACTTGTCGATTATTAACTGAGGATTGGTTTAGATTGAAAATTAATTCTGAAGATTAAACAAAATAAGAACAAAATGTTTACATTATGTGTTGTTATTGAATTTGATAAGCCAGCTTTATTGTTTACGTGCAATCTGTTTTTAGGTTTTTTTTTTGTTACCAATTAATTAAATTTTTACCAGAAAAGTGAGATTTTTGTTTTCTTGTTTGTTTCTTGTAATATAAAAAAGTTTTACATTATTTTGCTTTGATTTTCACTGCGTGGTTTTTTATTTATATATGTATGTATAACTTGCTTTTTACACTCAATCGATTAAAAATTATACAAATTCAAATATAAAAATGCTTAACAATTTTTAGCTATTGTTACCTCTGCTTTTGCTGTTTTTGCGTTTGCCTCTTTAAAAAATATATTTTTATAGGTAGTTAGCTTGATCTTGCGTTACGTTTGCTGTATACTTAAAATCACCGCTGTCGGCTTTTCGGTATTCGTTTTTGATTTGGTTTAATCTGCTTTGTGTTTTGCAATGCCATTTTCATCAACACTTCTCATCATCATCTGCTGCTGCTTTTTCTATTAGTTGCTCAATTAGGTTTTGCTGATGCTGTCTATTGTATAAAAGTCGGTCAATAAGAAAAATGTATTATTATTGTACTATGGTTGCTGCTGCTGCGGTATCCGTTGCATTTGTTGTATATGTTGTAAATGAAAAGATTTGTTCGGTTTATTGTTTAATCGTATCAGGCTATTGGCTATTGGCTGGCCCAGGGCAGGTACTTGTCCTGATCCTGGCAGTATAGTATCACTATTGCTTTGTTTGATTTTATTTTGGTTTTGATTCGGTTTGATGGTTTTGATTAAAACGTCGGCTCAACAAACCAAAAATCTGTTAGTCTTCAATTAAATTCTCACTTTCTGATAAAAATAAATTAAACTTTTTTCTGTGTATGTCACAAAAACGTAATCGACTATGGAGCAGTGGTCACTCTTCTGCATGGATATGTTGCGTTCGGCTGATTAACTCATAGCGAAATTCAATAAACTGGATCGTACCTTTCTTTCATCCCGCTTAAACAGTTTTGGTTTCTAGCTGTTCTCCGCTTTCCGATTTTTTGGTGCATTAGCTATTTGTCAGCAAAATTAGTGAAATAATTGATTTACTTACAATGGTACTATTGCATTTGCAGTTGCAGTTTGTGATTGCTTATGTACAGTTAGAGTTGAGTTTCAATTAATAATAGGTTCATTCCTTTCCATAAATAAAATTTGTTTCTATTGACTCTGCTCAGTTGTTATTTCTATGGTAGTTATTAAATTGTAGTCCCTGTCAATTGTTCATAATAATTACAAACGTATATATCAAAGTAATTTCAACATAACAAATTGTGTTCTCTTATCTGATCTAGTCTGATCCTTCTGATTATTAAACTTATCGTAAATCATCGCATTTGATGTTCTCATCCTTTAAGTATCTCTGCTTCACTCACAGGCGAGCGCAAGTTTTAAAATTATATTTCATTTGCATACTTCACTTAACACTTAATGGAATATTTTTGTATGTCTGTTAAGTAAATGTTACTATATGTTCTCATTTAAAGTTTGTTTTTTCGGCATTTTCGTCGATCCCCGTCGACTTTTACTATTTTTTTTGCTGTTTTTCTCAGTTGTAAGCTGTCTGATTGATTTATTTTAGTATTGTTGCTGTTGTGTACTGATATTCTGATTTTCTTTTTATTTGAGAGCTGTATTTATTTCTTGTTTGTTGGTTTGCTGTAAAAGTTACGTAAAATATTTTCGGTACTATTTCATTTGATTTGCTCCTGTTGCAAAAACAACAATTCGTATATAATATAAATAAATTAATTGATTTCTTTTTGTTATAAATTACTTGTTCTATGGGCACATTGTGTCTATTGCAAATAGTGAACGGTACAGGTAGCATAGAAACAGACTGGGACCGTAGACTGAAATTGGTCTTTTGAAACACAGATACACAAATTTATATGACTATAAATTCTAAAGATTCTGGATTGCCGTGTGCATTCGTACTAAACTAAGACATATCAAATTTTGTTTAATAGCTTGTCTGAATCTGATTAAAAATTAATTTTGAAACAACTTAAGAGGAATTTTTTGAACTTGCATCAAAATATAGAAGGAGAAAAAAATCGGTCCCAGTGGTGTATCTATGCATTGTTCGTCCAGATTTTTGCAATATTTGAATATAGAGTTTTTATCAATATCGCCATAACGGCTTAATTAACAACTAACGAGGCTATTGTTGTTTTGGATTTTTCATTACATTTCTCAATTTGGACTCTTGAAAGTAAAACCAGGTTATGGTGGAATTCTTGCCATTTCGGAACAGTATTTTAGCCGGCGTTCAATACAATTAAAAGTCTGTAATTCCTCCTATTTACGCAGCTGGCTGCTGTCACAAACTTTTTAAGTTTAGTTCAAATATAAGTAGATATATCATATATATAGAGAGTATGCCTTAAATAGGTTAAAAAATATAATACACCATACATATAATATAAGAGTTTAGGGTTTTCCATATGCTATACGCTATTTTGCTTTGTTTTTGCAATTGTTTCAATTTTGTTTCATTGTTTGCTTTTGAATTTCATTTATTTTATTTTGAGTGACTTTACTTCATTTCATTCTTTGGTAATCGCTTCCCTTTCGGATATTTAGTAATTTAACAAAAAAATCTCTTTGGAATTCGAATTTAATTGATCAACTATGCGTTGCCCAAAATATTAAATCAAATCAAACAGCTGTTCAATGGTCTTTTTTTATCTTTGTATGTATTATTACTTCTCATTTTCATTTAGAGTTATCAGTATCGCTATTATGCCTCAGTTTTTTAAATTAATGCTTACCGTTGCTATTTCAATGTGTATTTATCTATTTTTTTAAATATTTTCATTTCTTTGCTGATTTCATTGAGTTATATTTTGTTTGTTGGTTGCTTTTATGCTTGGTGGTTGACTTAAAAACTATTATCACTATTGCAGAAAGCGGCTGTACTCAATTATAATGCATTCGCTTCTGGAAATTGTGGGATGGAGTTGGGCTTTCCACAGATTACACTGCCCTCCATCCCTTTTCTTTCTGTTTCGAGTTTGCTTCATTGTTGTTTGTATGTTTGTTGTAGGCATTTTCTATTAATTTTGCTTTTTATTGGGATTGAACTATATTCTGAGTCTGAAATGAAAGCCGGTAAAATAATCATTTTTGAATTAGTCTCAAATATTATTCTGATATTATTATGTTACTCTATTTATTATGATTTTCTTTTACTTGTATTATTATTTTAGTTTATACGTTTTTAAGAAGAAAGGATTTTACTTTATTTCTTTACTTTTCATTTTGGATTTTCAGGGTATCATGATTTCTCATCGAAACGCAGTTTTCAGATTACTTTCTTTTCTCATGTTTGATTTTTTTGTCGATTTTGATGTGCCAAGTATGAAATATGTCCATGCCTCTGTTTATGTTGTGTTTGTGATTCTTGGGTTTGCTTTATGGTTACATGTTACTTATGTTTACTTATTATGGCTCTTTGATACTGCAATTAAAATTTCTGCTATAAAAATTACTTGTATTTGTACTCTTGGTTATTTAAATTGGGCTATTGTTTTTTGTTAGGTATGCTTGTAACTTTGTTTGTGTTTTCCTATTTCTTCCATAGCAGTTTGTTCTATCTGCTTCATGTGTCTGCAGCTATTTACTTTCATCGGGTGTTTGTCAGGGTTTTATAATGGTATGTTTCGGTTCAGGTCCGGTCTATGCGGCTTGTCATGCTGAAGCCTCCTTATATTGAAAAATTGGCTGTCATCGCAATGCCCTATGATCATTAAAGTTATGCTTCATCGATGTTCCCATGCATTTTCTCTGTGTATTTGTCCTGGCTGGTATTTGTTTGGTCTTCACTTACTGATGCTCCTTAAAAGAATTCCAAGAGCAAGATTCCACTGAAGCAGCGTGTCTACTTCTCTTTGCAGCTTTCTTTAACTTATCTTTCCTATGACATCTTGTTAGCAACTATAAAATTAATTAAATAATACAGTAAAAACTTAAAATATAAACAAAATTTAAATCATATAAAACAATAGGTAATCGGAAAATATATAGTATTTTACAGAACATTATAGGATTATAGTCTCCAGGGATGTTCTGCAAAATGATTTTGGAGCATTTTAAAATTTTGTTCTTAGTCTCTGTCTTTATGCTAGATTTTGTTGCGCCTAAATTTATGTTTTTGTTTTTGAGTAAGTGTATGCTTTAAATTTTGTGTTAATGCCTAAAATGTACAAAAGTTTTACGTTTAGGTTTTTTTGTTTTTTAATTTGCATTTATCACAGCGACATTCAGTCTAAATTTTGCTTTTATTGGAATTATAGCATAATTTGCCATAATTTACTTTGATATAATCGTTTTAATAAATTTTTCATTTCTCTTTTAACTAAAACTAAACATAATTTTGATTTAAAGCCAAAGGTTCTTGCGTGTGTTCGTCGTTTGTTTATCGATTTTATATTTTCGATTTTTAAAGCCGAAAGGATTAATAAAATTTTGTCTAAAAGGCCTAAAGTTTGGCTACAGCTTAGTGATAAACTGTGTGTTTTTATAGCAAATCATGCTGATCATTCCGATCAAGTCTCTTTGGTCTAATTCCAATAAAAGCCACCATATTGGGTACCATATACATTTTTGGATGTTGGTTGCCCTTATGCCAGAGCATGCGATATTTTCGTAATTAACGTTTTGTTCCGCTATAAATTTTAATTTAGATGTGGAATTATCATGTGCCTAAAAAGTGATTTTAAAATTTTGACTAAAATTACCGTAACCGTAGGTGTTGTAAAATATTTTACAATGGAAACAATTTGTTCAAACTATTTATAAAACTTTTGCTGGTAGATTTACATTTAATTTAAGCCGAAATATGCTATGTACAATTTTGAATAAGCCATTGTTGCCGAAATTTTTGCCAGCGACACTCATATCACAAAAACCAGACGCCTGTCCAAGCCGAAATAGTCGTAGTTTTGTGTAATGCCAAAATTGTCAGAGTTACCCCATGTATAAGGGAATTAAAAACCAAAACTAATTATGGTAAGGATCAAACTAAAAAAGCCGAAAAAATTAAAAACTTAAAATCAGATAAATCATAAATTTGTTTTATTGAAATAATTAAATAATATATCCAAACATAATTGATATCTTTAAGTTTAAAAACAGTGAAAACAAATCGTATTCGGAGCACTTGCTTGGATTCCAATAGAAACTTAATTGACTAATTACTAAATTTATGAAATAATGAGTAGATACTTTTTAAGGTGAAACGACTAAACTAAAGTTAATTTCTGCTCTTTCGCGATTTTTCTTTACAAACATACATATATAAATATGTATATTTTTATATATAAATATGTAGGAAATATATACTAAAAGATTAATAACAATCATAAATGCTTTGACGGTACATTGGAAAATTTGATAAGAAACTAAATTTGTCGATTATATCCACACAGTTGGCATGGGAAGAACGTGGGTGGTGAAGGGTCGTGTGGTTATTAAAATGGTGGATCAGATTGAATACAGGTTTGAAGGTTGATACTTGTTCATCTATTATCATTTGACTATTGTTCATTTGTATGGCACCTGAAGAGTCACATTTGAATTGCCTGCTATATAAACATTATGTTGCTGCTCATTTTTTTGTCTGCCTTGTGTGTGTGCAATTGTGTGGACATAATTGGGTTAAACGTATGCCTAATTACTAAATAAAAACTCAACATAAATTACACATACATAATTAGTTGGGGAAGACAACAAATGAATCCTAGTTCAAAGTACCTATGGTTTATAAACTTCTTATTCTTTTCGTATCATTAAATTGCATTCCAGTATTGTTTTATACACTTTAAAAATCACATATCAATTAAAATGAAAAATAAATTTCTAATAAGAGTTTGCTGGCTTCGGTTAATCCTCTTGGCTTAGCCAAGGTATTAACCCAGCATCATCTGATCAACCACATTCGTTAAACAAAAACTCCATCACATCAAAAAATCTAAAGAACAGAAATAAAATTTTGATGCTGCTTTAAAAAACAAATTGCTCAGCGCCCACGTCTGCGTTTCCCTTTTCCTTCCCTTTCCCATTCCTCATCTTCCTTTCCCTCATCTTTCGCGCCATTTATCCTTTGTCCAGGTTCTAGCTGCCTTATCTATCACGTCACATGACCACACTCATCATATCTGAGCTATCCTAGTTTTACGCCTAAGTCGTATATCTTCGGTCGATTGTGTCAGAAATCAAGAATGACGTACTTTTCATGTTCTTGAGTGTCCTCGATTTTCTGTGTATATAAATATTTGATGTATTTTTAGTCTTTAAAGGTGTTGGGTGCTTAAACAAAATAATCAAAAAGGAATCGTATAACGTTGTGTTTGGCTCTCGTTTCTACTTCTTTCTGCTCCTTTCTTCTCTTACACATTGACCATTTGCATTTCATGTTTATGGTTTATATCAAAGGAGTTTAGAGTCCTTTTCAAAAAGACTAGTACTCGTCCTGTTTGCGTAGTTGCGTCTCATCTTATCAGCTCCTCTCGGTTCGTTCGTCTTCCATTACCAAAACTGTGTTTTGTGGTTCTAAGATTAGTTTTAAAAACTAGGAGAATTTGTATGCGTCTAATACTAGAGAACTAAGCGAACCTATCAATTATCGTGAATAGTGTATGTTTTTCAACTTTGAATTCTTGCCCTCTGCTCCTGTCTCTCCTACTGATGACATCATAGAGATCCGAATATCGAGTGTATATGTGGATGAATGGGAATCGCGTGTGACAGAGTCGGTGGCGGTGGAGGCGCAGCTCCGTTGGCCACCGCCGGATGACCCGGATGTCCCGGGTGACCCGGATGGACCGTGTGGGAGGCCGGTGGTGGGGGCAGCGTAATCGAGAGCGTCACAGTCTGCGGCGCCGCCACTGGAGAGGCGTGGGCGGATGAGGGCGCGGCCGCGGTAGCAGCGGCAGCCGCTGCTGCAATGTGATGGGCGGACGACGTGGGCGGCGGAGGCGGCGGCGGGTGATGTTGCTGCTGCCCCGCCGGAGGCTGTTGTTGCTGCTGCTGTGCCCCTGTTGCTCCAGTGGTGGGATGTCACTGGGCCACCACGGAGGCGGAAGCGTTCTGCTGCACCACCACGCCGGAGGCCACCGAGTTGGCCACTGTCACGGTTACCGGCGGGGTGGGTCCTCCGTTGGCGTGTGCCACGCTGGGCTGCTGGGCCTGCTGCTGCTGCGCCTGGAAGGGATGCTGGAAGGGCGGTCCGTAGCATTGTGGGAAGTAGAGCTCGTTCTTCACCACCGACTGCTGGACAACGGCGGCGGCTGCCGCGTTGGACGCTATGCTGCGCACCGGAAGGATGTTAGCCTTGTTGTCCACCGTCGACGGGTTGTTGTTGTTGAGGAACTGCTGGGCCGCCAGGCTCTTGGCGTCGTTCATCAGGTGATTGGCAACCGAGGTCACCTGTGCAACGGCGTTGTTGTTCTGTTGTTGCTGCTGCTGCTGTTGCTGCTGCTGTTGCTGCTGCTGCTGTTGGTGTTGCTGCTGCTGCTGGCGGCGCACCTTGGTGGTGTTGGGATTCATGTGGTTGTCGATGTGCTTGGTCACCTCGTTTTCCGTGGCAAAGCGCCGACGGCAGTTTGGCATCGGACAGCAGAACGGGCGATCGCCCTGCGTAATGAGACAAAAATTCATGAATTAGGACTCTGGGTGCTCTAGATAACTAGGGACTATTTCTCAACGACATCAACATCAATCAGGACTCACATTAGAGTCCTGCCCAACTATGTACACTTAAACCCATTTCAGCCTTTTGATTCGATCTAAAAAGTAACTAAATACAACTGTCAGCTCATACAGTCTTGCTCGTGTATCTCCACTTTTCGATCGGAGATGTGAAATGTCTTGTTCATATAATGCCATCCTACTTTGACGATTAGGGGCTCATTTTTAGTACAAACTTTCACAATGTTAAAGCGATCAACATGAAACTTTGCATATCATATTCACATCTGGCCAATTAGGCCGTTTTTTTTTAATTTTGTAATTACTATAGTGACATAGAAAACCTGACATAACTTCTTTGTCTTTAATTACGTATTCTTTAGTGCCTGGCACGAGTAGAGTTTCAAAGAAGCAGGAAAGAAATGTACCAAAGACGACTAATATAAATTAATAAATATGCCTCCTGATGGCGCCAGGAATAGAATGGCTATTGGCTTTCTTTTACCCTTCTTCTTGGGTAGATTACAAACAGAACTCTGAGATGGCACTGAGAAATCAGGCCCGGGTTGAGGCCAGGCTACAACTACCTGGTGGGTGCGCGTGTGCTGGTCCAGGATGGCCTTCTGTCGGAAGTCCTTGCCGCACTGGCCGCACTTGTACGGCTTCTCGCCGGTGTGGATACGCAAGTGCTGGTTGAGAATGGTCCGCTGGCGGAAGAAGCGCGGACAGTACATGCAGCCGAAAGGCTTCTCGTTGGTGTGGATGCGCAGGTGCTGCGTTAGGTGCGACTGCTGGCGGAACCGCTTGCCGCACTCCGGACAGGGGTACGGCCGCGACTCGATGTGGATGCAGCCGTGCTGCAGCAACGTCGTCTTTTGCTTGAACTCCTTGTCGCAGATGGGGCACCTCACGTAGAGCGGCATGTTCGCCGGCCTGACGCCGATGTGCTGCAGCACCTCGGGCAGTATCTTTTGGCCTGTGTGAGGATCTGATTAGAAGGTAGCCGCCTCCAACCACACCGCCTGCTCGTACTCACCTTTGCCGTCCTTGAAGTAGGACGGGTAGTGCATGCCGCCGCTGCCGTCCGGCGTGCCCTGCGAGTCTTCGTCGTGGTAGCCGCCGCCCGTGCCGGCGATGTCGCCCTTGGTGTCGTTCTCCTCGCCGGGGAAGGGCACGTCCGAGGGCCACAGGGTCGGGTGCGGCCCGTTCTTAAAGATGAGGTGTGGCGAGACGTCTGTGGGAGGGGACGTGTTGATCCGCAGTGTCACATGGAAAGAGTCAAGCGAGAGAGAACTACTGTTAGCAGCGCTTAAACTTGGCGCGCAGCCGAGATACAAATCTTCGAAAGAACTGCCTAGCTTTCTGCTTATCTAGGGACGTATGTTTATTTTTCTGGCTGCCGACTTGCTGGGGCGATTGGAAGGTTGAGAACTCTGCTCTTCCATGCTAACTTTTACACAACGATGGTTTGAGAGCCTTCTTTCGGTTCGCCCTCCGTCAGCGTCCTCAGCAAGACCGCGACCCAGCGTTGATTACAATAGGGACAATTTAGAAAGTCGGCCAAAGGTTTGCCCAATTGCACAGATAATTGAATTTTGCAGGGAAATCAGTTGCCAAAGGGAATGAGTCGAACCGAGCTTGTCGATCAGCTGGCCGCACCTAACCGGGGTCTGAACTAGCACTATCCCTATCTGATCTCCCGTTCGAATCTGTATCTGTATCTGCATCTGCAACGGTAAGTAAGTTATCTGTATCTGTCGCTCGCCTTGGTGGGTGCGCACATGCTGATTGAGGATGGCTTTCTGGC
The DNA here is from genome assembly GCA_037075285.1 of Drosophila lutescens. NCBI lineage: Eukaryota > Metazoa > Arthropoda > Insecta > Diptera > Drosophilidae > Drosophila > Drosophila lutescens. Next base: position 12,546 of record JBAMCF010000358.1, read on the forward strand.
GAAAGTGCTTGCCGCACTCGGGGCAGGCGAAGGGCTTCTCACCCGAATGGATGCGTATGTGCTGGTTGAGAATGGCGCGCTGCCGGAAGCTGCGCGAGCAGTACGGGCAGGTGAATGGCTTTTCGTTGGCGTGGATGCGCAGGTGCTGGGTGAGGTGCGACTGCTGGCGGAACCGCTTGCCGCACTCGGAGCACGGGAAGGGTCGCGCGTCCGTGTGGATGCGGTCGTGCTGAAGCAGCGTGCTCTTCTGCTTGAAGTCCTTTCCGCAGGTGAGGCACTTGAACAGCCGTAGGTCGCTGTGCGGCTTGTTCTTGTGAGGGCGTCCTGGGCCGTTGCCCGTCCTTCCGCCGCTCGTCGCGGCCACCGAGCCCACACCCGCTCCCGCACCGCCCACACCTCCGCCCCCGTTGGCGCCCGCACCGCCTTCATTGGCATTGGCGTTCGCCGCTCCCCCATTCTGCTGGCCGTTCTGCTGAGCGGGCAGCAGTTCGGGCAGTGCGTAAGCCTGGCCCTCCCCACCCCCGCCACCTCCGCCGCCGGACTGCTCCATGGGCAGCACGCCTTTGTTGAGATAGTGGAGCGGCGGGAAGCCGGGCGGCGCCAGCATTCCTCCCTGGGGCGCCGCGTGTCGGGGGGTGTAGTAGTCCGGAGTCTGGAAACCGTTGCCGGGATCGGTTTGGGGTCCTCCGTTCTGCTGGACGTGCGGATTGCCCGGCTCGCCCGCATTGGAGCCCGTGTGCTGGGGGTCGTTGCTGCTTTGGTTTTGGTTGGGTGCGGAGTTCTGCTGGTTGGCGAGCTGTAAGAGGAGGCAGGAATTAGTCGGAGATTTTGCACCGCGGGGGTCACCGTGTACCTGGTTCATGGGGTCCTCGTCGCCGGCCCCGTTTGCCCGCTGCTGCTGCTGCTGCTGTTGCTGGACCGAGGGGTACGGACTCGAGGATGGCGACACCTGCTGCTGGCGGCCGTCGCCGCTGCCGTTGTCCCGCGTCTCCTGCCCTCCCCCCGGAGGACTCTGGGGCTGTCCCGCTGCCGCCGCCACCGCTGCCGCCTGGGCAGCCGCCTGCGCCGCGCTCTGCTGGTGCTGTTGCTGCTGCTGGGCGGTCAGGTGCTGCTGGGCCTGCTGCTGGATGTTGGGGTACATGTCGCTGCCCCACTGGGCGGGACTGGCGCCGATGGCGCCGGGGTTGCGATCCGCATCCTGCGAGTCCTTGTAGAGCACGTACGGCTGACCTGTGTCCTGCGTGATGCAGTACATAATCTGGCGCGGCACCTTCAGACCGGCTGCTATGCAAGCCGCAAAGGAGGCCGAAAAGTTGATGGCCATTGCTGCTGCTCCTCTGCCTAATTCGTTAGTTTATGTAAAGGCTGTGGATTGCTTAGAGTTACAGTTACTTTGCCTGTGGCTCTTGCGTCGCTTTCGTTTTCTAAAAGTCCCTTCTTTATTGACTTCTGGTGTACATTTTGCGGATTTTCTTGGCTTTCCTATCTGCGCTGGGCTTTTCGCCGCTGTGGTTTCTGCCGGTTATTTGTTTCTCTTCATGTTGATCAAATTTTAAATTCCTTTCTTCTTAAGTGTCTCATTTATTTATTTTGGTTTATAAACTTGTTTTGGTAGTTGGTTCCTCGCTTCCGAACTCGTTACTTTTGCTCTTTTATTTAAAATCAAATTTTACTTTTGTCCTTGTTGGTTTAAAATGGGTTTCGAAGATGTTGTAATTGATGCGATGTTCCTTTGGTTCAACTGAAAAGAGAATATATGATTGTTAAAGAGGCCATCAAGGTGATTAATTCAATGCAGATCTTATTCCCTCTTAACCACCATTAGAAATTAACTACAGTACTAACTGCGCCAAGTCGTTGGCATGCAAAACGCATCCACCTACCAACTTCACTGCCAACCCACAAAAAGTGAAAAGACCGGAGACATTAGCAGAAATGCCTGGCAAATTAAAAACAATGAAGATCATCAGCGGCTGATTGGGAGGAGTGCCGCACAAATGGACACCGCATGCCAGGCAGGCTAGTTCCTCCCTCCGAACAAAGTCCCCCCAGTGCCGCCTGGCGACCCACAAAGCGGTTGTCCACATGTTTCCTCCTTTGTTGTCATGCCTTGCCGGTCTGTCTTGACTCACTTGTCTCCCTGGCTCTCTTGCCTTTCGTTTTCCGTTCGGTTTGGTTTTATCTTTGTGCTGTGTTTTTTTGCTGTTTAACGACGATGACGACGACGTGCCAACTTTTTAATGCGGGATCAAGGTCTTGGAGAGCGTGCGCCCCGCGCAACTCAGGCACTTCGCAGAGGCGGGCAGGGTCTCTGGTATACACTAGCACAGAAATATATCCCCGGGGCAGCCCGCATAGTATCGCGTATATTAACTGTCCGCAAGGAAGGGACTACGCAATGCAAAGAGCAAACGTGTTCCAAAATTGTCCCCAATTCGATAGCGATTTACATACACTCATACATAGATACATAAGCATGGATAATTAAAGTTCAATCCGAAAGAAAATTTTGTTTAAGCACCCCGGACAGGTACTTTCGATTAGGGAAATTCTATTTACACATGAAACTTATACTGTCGCTATTGTAATAATCGCGGACTTCTGCAAGAGTTGTCCAACGCGTTTGCCACTGCTTGAAAATATGTATTTCATATTCCATCATAAATCTTCTTTCTATTGCAGGTAGTATATAAGTCGGAACCAGTCAAAACGGACAACTATTTATTAAATATTGGAAAAAATTTTAAGAAAATCGGACGACTCCATTATATAACTGCCTTAGGAACGATTGGAAAATTAAGGTGAAATAAATAGGAAAACAAAAATATAGCTTAATTCATCTTTATTGTAATCTCTTCTTATTTGGGACACACCTTTAAGAATTTTAGAATTTCGAATAAAATTAAACAAAAATCGGACAACTATATTATTTAGCTGCCATAGGAAGGATCGAAAAATTAATTTCACAATAATACGAAAGCAGATTGAATTTAGTTTGTTGTAAAATATGGGCAAGAAAATTTAATTTTAAAATTTTTGTAATTTATTAGGAATGATTTGCAAGGGTATATAAACTTTGGCTGGCCAAAGCTAGCTTCCATCAATATACAAAATGGATTCACTTTTTCAAAAATTGGGTTTTCATTTGACACACACAATAAAGCTGAGGACATAAAAATAAAGTTTCAATTGACCCTTAAGATAATTCTAAAACATGAGCTAAGCATAATGATCCCCAAATGGGTTTTGACTAATTTCGAGGAGTACTTTAAGATTTCGAAGTCAAATGGTAAAATTCATGGTGGACAATGCTAATTTGAACACTTTTGATATTCAAAACTGATCGTTCTCGAAAGATACCAATTCCTTCACGCATTTACAGATCCAAACTGCTACTTTTTGCTTTAACATCAGGCAAAAAAACTTCCAGCAGAGAATCGGAAATCAACTATCGGGAATCGGCTATTGAGTTCTGGAGAGGCGAAGAGATCCAAAACTACCTTGAACCCACTAGTGAACGCAGGCTGCGCGAAACTCTACTGCACACAGGGTCGGAGGCGCAGATGTAGTCGGCTGCGTTCTCCAGCGATTGCACTTCGTGTCAACGGCAGTCGAAGTATGTACGTATTCTCCACTCTCGGCATTGCCGTCGCGTTGCTATTTGTGAATTATTGCGCTCCATTGGCAGAGCAACAGCATTTGCAATTTATGCGTTCGTTGTCGTCGCAGGTCGCCTCCATTCCGATTCCGCGACACACTATCTGTAAGCTCGGTGTATTTATACCCGTTACTCGTAGAGTAAAAGGGTATATTGTATTCGTGCAAAAGTATGTAACAGCTAGAAGGAAGCGTTTCCGACCACATAAAGTATATATATTCTTGATCAGGATCACTAGCCGAGTCGATCTAGCCATGTCCGTCTGTCCGTCTGTCCGTCTGTCCGTCCGTCTGTCCGTCTGACCATCTGTCTGTTTCTACGCAAACTAGTCTCTCAGTTTTTAAGCTATCGGGATGAAACTTTCCCAAAAGTCGTCTTACTATTGCAGGTAGTATATAAGTCGGAACCGACCGGATCGGACAACTTATCCTATAGCTCCCATAGGAAGGATCGGAAAAAAAACGTTAAAAAAATTCTAGCTTCGGTGTTTTTTAAAGTATTACCTTCTAATCTTGGGAATATTAGTTTTTAATTATTTCTGAATTTCGAATAAAATTTTATCAAAATCAGACGACTATATCATATAGCTGCCATAGGAACGATCGGAAAATTAATGGGAATATAATAGGAAATAAATTATTGCTTCGTTGGTTTTTATTGTATTCTCTTCTACTCTGGGATATGACTCTTTTTAAATATTTCCGAATTTCGATTTTAACTTTATCAAAATCGAACTACTCTATCATATAGCTGCCATAGGAACGATCGGTAATAAGAGAAATAATGGGAAATTTAACATTTTTGCGATTTGTAAATTAATGATCTGCAAGGGTATATAAGCTTCGGCTGGCCGAAGCTAGCTTCCTTTCTTGTTTTTTTTTAATTATTTCCCGATTGTTTCTATGGGAGCTATAAGATGTAGTTGTCCGATCAGGCTGGTTCCGACTTATATACTACATGCAAAAGAAAGAAAACATTTGGGAAAGTTTCAAACCAATAGGTTCAAAACTGAAAGACTAGTTAATTGGAAAGTTCGTCGGAAAGTATGTAACAGGAAGATCAGGATCAGGATCTTTAAAGATCTAGGAAAATTGATTTTATTGTGTTTATTAATACCTGTCGAAATGTAGAAAAAATTTATCAAATCATACCATTCATTAAAAAGTTTTGAGCAAATAATAGAATTCAAGCAGTGCAAGCAGTGGCTTTTTTGCATGCATATCTCCATCTCCCTCATACTTTCTTTAGCTGAGTAACGGGTATCTCATAGTCGAGGTACTCGACTATAGCGTTATCTCTTGTTTGTAGATGTAGTTACGGAATAAACTTTTGCGAATAATATGTTTAAGTCGATCTTTAATGAGAAATAAAACTTATTTTTTCATCAGAATTTGGAGCGCTTGGTTAGAAACTGAATACCTAAAACAGTTATGGGAATTTTAATTATGCTTCGCTTGTAAGTATAGTATGTCACATTTCAAATAATAAGTACCTTCTAGGGATTCAATTCAATTTATTTTATAATGTTTTCCTAACGCTACAAGTTGATAACTTATAATTAGTGCGATAGTCACGTAGGACAAACTAAACATAAATACAGGTTTGATATGGTAGTTTGAAAGTTTAAATAAAATTCTTAAAGTTACGCTTATACATTAAGGGTTAAAGAAAAGGGTCGCTTTGTTTTTTCTTTTATTTTGCGTTGATATGTTACAGGTGTAAGTAATTTTGACTTGAACTGCGTGGCGCTACTAATATTTTTTAAAGGGTTTGGGAGCTGATTCCATAGCCTTATTGCGTGTACAAAAAACTGCCTTTCTGAAAGTAGAGATCTGTGTCTTATTTGAGTGAGGTTATTTGATCTCCTAGAGGAAGTGAACTTTAATTCTTATCCCTTCAAGGGACGTATATCGAGAGGATAAGTCGGACATGATATTTGCAATTATAATTTTAAATACCCTCTTTATACTTCTAACAATGATACGTTTAATCAAGAGAGAACGCTATAGTAAAGTACGCTGACTATCAAATACCCGTTACTCAGCTAAAGAAGGTGCGAGAGAGATGGAGATAAGCATGCAGCAAAGCGACTGCTTGCACTGCTTGAATTCCATTATTTGCGCATAACCTTTTCATGAATGGTCCGATTTACAACATTTCTTCTACATTTCGATAGGTATAAATAAACACAATAGAATTTATTCTCTTCCGAAATCTTTAAAGATGTGGACGCCAGACACCTTTTAAAATCCTTGTGGGCGGGACGCTCGTCTGAAACAAACTTGTGTGGTGAATCCCAACTTTCCAACTTTTGAAGTTTCTGAGATCTCAGTGTTCATACAGACAGACAGACGGACATGGCTAGACCAAAGAGAATATAAACACAGTGTTTATAATATCTTTGGCTAGACCGACTTGGTTAGTGATCCTGATCACGCTTCCTTATACCTGTTACATACTTTTCGACAAATACAATAAACCCTTACTCCTACTCACCATACCCTACGAGTAACGGGTATAACTATGCTAAAGTTATTTTATAAGCAAGCGCAGAAGGCTTTAAAAATATAAAATAATGTGCATAATTACTAATCGATTAATTTATAATAATTGATTGAAAACTAATCTAGTTCAGCCATCGAATTAGGAAAGTTCGAGGTATAGAAGTTTTACTGTATGTATTACTCCATTTTTTGACCGCTTATTGTCAGCGAAATTGAGTCGCCAATTTCTGGCTCACGCTTCGCTGGCAGTGAAAGTTGTCAACGCGCCAGTCCCCAGCTGCAACCGCTGCCCCACCCACAAGTCGTGGTCCACTTAAAAGGGAGAATGATATTTCAGTTTCTATTTCTATTTGAATGGCGTCCAACAGCGAGGCACCCAATGACGCCGTAGCTCATTGCCAATAGCGAAGCTTGCAGTTTTGTGCTCGTGTCTCCAGCATGTGCACATGTATCTGGTGTGCAGTGCGAATATCTATATCTGGTGTCGTGTAACTTGTATCTTCAGGTACAGCGTGTGTCTTGCCTTGGGCATAGGCTGTCAGGTGTGAAGTAGGAGGAGTCTGCCCGCTATTGCCCGCCCAGCTCTGCTCCCATTACAAGTTGAGACTGCATCACGTTTAGCTTGGCTACACACTCATATAGGCCGTTTCCACTATAGCACCATCCCAAAGTCCGAAGAAGTCCTAGGGAAGGAGTCCTAATTTCAACCGTCTTAAGACGTTCAAGAAGTTAGTAAAAAACTATTAATATTAGATCAAAGTTCGCAAAACAAACCCAAATTAGAACTCAGCTTAGTTTAATATGCTAGCATTTGTATACCCTTGCAGAGGTAATACCCTCTAATTTTCGTCACATATTCGAAATATATGTTAAATTTATAAAGTCTTTATTGAAATCCATCTGTTTAAGAGTGATTTAGTTCCTCAGCTTAAAAGATTAAGATTTTTGAGGTGGCAGATAACGTTTGAAAATTTCGCAGATCTGACTTCTAAATTCTTGCTTATAAAATTGGCGAATTTCGCGTCGTTGTTCCTATAAAAATATAAAAAAATCGGATTAATATATCCTATTGTTGTCATACTTATAATAAATATCTGACATACTGATCGAGTTGTAAATAAGGAATCAAGATATGGAAACATATCACAGATAATATAAGCCCTGCATCAATCTGCATCAATTAGCCCTTCATATTTTACATACTTTTTAGCTAATAACTAATTTTAACGAGTATTATATTACATTGTTTGTAATATTGTTATAAAAAATCACAAATTTGTTGAAACTGGGACTAATTTCTATGTATACGTTAAAAAGGCCTATCTTTTATAGAACCCACTTCAAGGTTAAGGCAATAAACAAAAAACACCAAAATATACAAATCGTCGAAAAATATTGCGCTTGTTGCTGCAGCAGCAGACACAAAAAATGAGCGGCAGAACATTTTAGCTTAATTTGTGCAGCTATCTAATTCAATGTACAAAAGCTCTGCCAAGCACACTTAACATACACACAACGAAGAGAGCTCCATTGCTCTGAGGAAGGGGAGGGAAGGAGGAGGAGAAAAGTGTGGAAGAGAGCGCTCAAGGGAAGGAGAACGAGAGAGAGAAGGAGCGCATAAACTACAGCGACAGGTATAGAGATGTGAGAGTAAATAAAAACAAAAAGAAAAATAAGGCAAAAAGTGACTCACGAAAACAGCCGAATGGGCATTTTTTCATCTATTTATTTGTTTTCGGAGAGCGTTTCGCAAAAAACTTTTCTGCCTTAGGTTATCTGCGTAGCTTGTATTTTTTGGCCACCGAAATAATTGAATTCAGGAATTTAGATAAGAGCGCCAATGTAGTAAGTTCTCCAAGGTGTACCATTCTCCCCCGTTTGGATTTTGACTGTTGAAAGCCTTCCAAAGGGTATTTGAAGATTCGCAAGCCGTTATCATGTTTTGGCAAATACCCGTACATTTAATTGGCGCCCAACAGAGGGGCTCTGTTGTGTGACAACCAACATTTCTACCGCCAACGAACCCATCGCTCGGCAGCAGATGGACGTTCCACAGCACGCCACACATGCATTAGGAGTTGGAGATGTACAGTGTACACACATATCTGTTAGATACACAGGCCGAAAAAACGAAAAGACAACTACGACAGGCACACACGCACATACATACAATTAAGTGATTTTGCTTGTTTTATTGCTGAACATTTTGTGGATTTTAGTTTTTTGTGCGAAAAGCGTTTTGGCTTATAATTCATCATATTCCTTTATGCCCTGACATTCGCACACATTCGTGGCTACGCACACACTCAAATGCCCTACTCTTTCGGCTCCCCCACCCCCTCGCCATCAAACGACTCAACCCAGACACCAAAAATATAAATGAATTCAGCCCCAGGGAGAATTTCGCAAAAAATCGGAGAGCAAAAAGCAAATAAAAATTGCAAATGATTTGTGGCAATTTTTTGTTGTTGGACTCGCTTTTAGTTTTGCGCCTTTTGCTTTGAGCTCCTCTGCTCATTAGTGCCGTTTTGTGTGTGCCCCTTTCCGCGCCCCTTTATTGCGCCCCCGGCGAATCTCCTTTGCATTTGTCAACTTGATTTACGCGCAAACATTTTTACTTGTGTATCTTTATATGTTCCTTTAGTTTCTATTCAATTTCGCAACCTCCGCCACTCCTTAGGAATATTTTCTAATTGCAGCCTTATCGGAAAGTGTTAATTTGCGATGACTTCCGAATCAGGTTTGTGGAGCTCATCCCATCATATAAGACCGTCACCCCAAAATTTTCATTTTTCACACCTCCACTAGCGGTGGCCTTTACTTAAAATTGCATACATATGTATATGTAAATTTTGGAGGCTCGATTTCGCTTTCTATCCCAGTTCATCCACTAATCGAGCTAAATTCTGTATCTAAATTCGTTTCCATGGCTAACAGCACCCAAAACCATTACAATTCCTGTTCTTGGGGGTTTGACATACTGTGGTTGTGAGTGTTTTTGGGCCCAACGGCTGTATTGGTATGTATACAGGGTATAAAGACACTAACCTCAAATTGCTGATTGCGGCAGGCAATGGCACGACTTGTCGAAGCTCGGAACGAGGGAGCTGGAGGAAGTAGGGGCGAAAAATTGAAAATTGCAACGGGCCGCGAACACAGGCGCAGTTCGCAGCGCACACAGATGCACGTGCTCACACAGACACCCCCGAAACGAGCCGAAATTCGCATAGATACTTCTTCCAGTGCAGCAGCGGCGTGGCAGATACACACAGATACGCAGATGCAGTTGCAGTTGCAGTCGCAATGTTGCAAAAAGCAAACTGCAGACGATCGCGAAAATGCTTCTGATTCTACTTAGTGGCACTGGCTATAGGTCCAAAGGGCCTGTCCACTTTTCATTTGGCGGTTCTTCATCACATCACAGTTTCGTATGCGCCTTTGCCACTCCTGCTGCTTCCTCTTTCCTACTGGGGCGAATTGCGTATACGCAGCGTTGTGCAGCACACAGGTAAATTATGCGTTGCTTACTCAACACTTTGCCCGCCTGGCGATTGTTTTCGGTGCACTTTTGCGTTTTATTTCGGTTTGTGTCGCTGGCCGACTACATTTTTAGTTATTTTTGATGGCTGCCTCACAAGTTCTCGACGGGAGCGCTCTCCGCACATGTACGTACGCTGTGTACAGCTTTTTTATTAGATGTCGGCACGAAAAATCGAACAAAATGCCAAAAAATAACAAACCGAACGCGAAGCCAACGCGAATCTGAGTCCGAACCCAAAACGAGACTCAACTCGACTTAACTTGACTCGCCTCTCAGCGATGCCTCGTCGTCTGAACGGTGATTCTCTGCCGTTCGTATCCGTGTCCGTGTCTTGCCTCTTTCTCTTTTATTTGCGTCTGTTTTTGTGCTGTGCTCCGCTTGTATGGTTTACGGTGTATGGGTGTGCGGCAGCGCGCCAGTATTTTGCTTAGGAGCCCCCAGCCGAGAGAGAGACCCACCTCAGAGAGTCTCTCTAAGCTTTTTTAGCCAAAACATTCGCGAATTTTTTCCACTTTTTGCCGGCGGGGCGAGTGAGCCTGCGTGAGTGTAGAGGTGGGTGTGGGTGTGGGTGCCGCGTGCGTCTTACACAACCGCCTTGGTGTTAGTGCAGTCTCTCAGAAAGCTCGCTCTCGAGCTCTGTTGTCGATTTTCTAATGTTTGGTCCGCACTTTATCCAGAGTTCAATCTACTTTTTATTTCCTCTACGCGCTCGCCGAATAACACGCAGAGTGTCTCGCAGAACTAGTGTAAGTAAGGACCCCACCATCGATGCCACCCCTCCATTGACAGGAATTACAATGGTTTGGTACCAGGATTTTCAGTATAAGTTGGATAGCTCGAATTTCTTAACACAGAAAGTCTTAGATGTATTTAGTAAATTAGCGTTCTCTATAATACAACGCTATGGTCGAGTGCCTCGACTAACAGATACCATTTACTCAGTAAAGGAGATTGAGATTTTCAAGAGATAAAAATAATATTTGCACCTAAATAGTTATAAACAGCAACCTGATGGACATGGCGATCGAGTTCGCTAGATATTCTTACTAAGAAGTATACCCTCTTCCAGATTATAAATATACGATTGGCAATCGATTTTGCAATCGTTCGTCTGGTGATGCTGATCAAGAATATGTACAGTGACTCCATCGCATAATCGGACAGTCAATTGCAAAAGATAAACGTTCCTAAAAACTGAACAAAGTGGGTTAAATCTATTGTTTTTTTTGCTGTTATTTATTGTTTACTATATCACCTTGCTGTACCAAAAGCACAATCACACTTATCGATAGGATTACAACATTTTTTGGCAAAATAAAATGTATGTCGATTTTTAGAGCTCAACGTATAATCGGTCACTCGCTGAATATGGTTTTTTTTATGGAACTTGCTGCAAACCTTGGGGTTTTGGCATTGCGATTGTGAAACTTCGTCAGTTGATTGGAAAACTCAATTTCGAACGGAAAACTGTACGGAAATTCACTGGATTGGTCGGATAAGTCAAGTCTACTGCCCAGGACATTATTAAGAGGTTCCGGGATACATTTTGATTTGACAATTAAGGCTGGGAAGGGCAAAAAAAATGTAGTGCACGGCATTATTCCAAAGTACCTTAAGAAAAATTTGGTCTAAAAGTGCATTAAACAACCGGCAATATGAGGTATCGTTTATTAAAAGCGGTTAACAACCGATTTTTGAATTTTAATACCCTTGCAGAGGGTATTATGATTTCATTCAGGAGTTTGCAACGCAGTGAAGGAGACGTTTTCGACCCCATAAAGTAAATATGTATATATCGAGAATATATATATTCTCAATCAGCATCACTAGAAGAGTCGATCTAGCCATGTCCGTCTGTCCGTCCGTCTATCCGTCTGTCTGTCCGTTACCCTCTGCAAGGGTATAAAAATTATACCCTTATAGAAATTATACCCTTCCAGAGCGTATAATGATTTCAGTCAGAAGTTTGCAACGCAGTGAAGGAGACGTTTCCGACCCCATGCAGATATGTATTCTTGATCAGCATCACTAGAGGAGTCGATCTGGCCATGTCCGTCTGTCCGTCCGTTTCCACGCAAACTATTCTCTCAGTTTTTAAGCTATCGGGATGAAACTTTTCCAGAAGTCTTCTTTCTATTGCAGGTAATATAAGTCGGAACCGGCCAGATCGGACAACTATATCTTTTTTGGAATATTACCTTCTACTTTTAGGAATATTATGTTTTAAATATTTTTGAATTTCGAATTCAATTTTTTACACCCAGAAAAATGATGGACAAAATTTTAGGTCATGCATAACCTAAAACATTTTAAGTAGACTAAAAGTTCCTATTTAGGTCATGTACTGCCTAAAAATTGAAATTTTTAGTATATTTGCCCTATTTTTTATGTCCCGTATGCCAAATTGCTTATAATGATTTAATAAATTAATTAAGGTACTATTTTAAGATATTATATTATAAGGTGAGCTGTATAATATTCATGCCGTGCAGTTCGTAATACGCAGTAGGCATAGTTAGATATTTCAAATAAATAATGAATATTAAATTTTTTGAAAATCTCAGAGAAGGTTTATAACAGCAAGTCCGATGATATCGAATTGGCCGAAACCAATGCCTCTTCCTGGAGGGCAGATGGACACAGTGATTACTTCGGAGACTAGCTTGGATGTGATGATGAACCACAGTTGGAGGGCTTTTCACGTCATAAATTCCTAGATGAAGTAGGTGGTGGGCAAGCTGGACCAGAACGACCCCGTTCAAGACTCGCTACAAGTAATTGCAGTTCCTTACCAGCAACCCGATAGACTGCGGCTTCATATTTTATGACAAATGGGTCCCCGTGCTCATGTTTTTCAAGCACGGACTGAAGGATGAAATAGCATTAATAAATAATCATTATAATTAAATATTAAAATACAAAGAACACAAATCTGTATTTATTTTTTTTTCTGGGTGTAGCTGCCATAGAAACGGTCGGAAAATTAAATGGAAATTAATATGAAAAAAATGATTTTAATTACACTCTCTTCTTTGGGATATAGCTTTACTTTAACATTTCAAAATGTCGAATTTAATTTCACAAAATTCGGACGGCTATATTATAATGCTGCTATAGGAAAGATCATAAAATTGATGCCAAAATAATACGAAAGCAGTTAAATTGTATATTGTTGAAACATATACGCAAATCTCCATTTCAATGTTTTCCTAAGTTAATAGAAATGATCTGCTTGGGTATATAAGCTTCGGCTGGCCGAAGCTTGCTTCCTTTCTTGTTTAACATACACATTTGTATTTGTATTTATTTAAGCAATGAACTCCTTGTAAACATTTGTAATATACATTGTGTTTTTTCAACAATAGCGCCAAACCACATAAGGGAAATTTTTTACCGATACGCCCCTGCTCACATCGAGTGGTAGGCACATTGAATTACAAGTTTGTGGTCAATAACGATAATAACTTATTATAATTGTACATTGAAGAGACTCCATACAACATGTTTAAAGAAAAACTCAATGTTCAATGCTCGAAGGGCTCCTTTAACTTCGCTCTACTAGATCGCCTAGAATCACACGGTTGGACATGGCTAGATCGACTCTGCTGATCAAGAATATATATACTTTATGGCCGGGTTGTACAATGTACATATATGTGTTTACCGGACAATGTCTGAAACGTTTCTCATCTTGTATTTAGAAGTTTTACCCGAAATTATAATATTATATCATATGTTATATTAAATTGATTGCATCAGGTACATAATAATGTGATTCGTTTTCTTTTACTTCCAGTCTTTCATCGCTTAATCGGCTCTATTGGTGAACCTGCAGACCAAATACCAAAACCATTAAGTCAATTATAACTTGGCACTCAACCGTAGCACCTATGGCAGCGACCCCGCAAATGCGGATTGCAGGCTTTTATCGTGCCAGAAATTTAGCAATTGTTCATTTGATTTCGCTGCTTTCCGGGTTGGAAGCGGTTTTCCAGCGACTGCGAGTGACAGGTGCGGCGTGGTGAGGAGAAGGGATCAGAGGAGGGGCGGCAGCGTGTACAAATATAAAGTAAATTATTGTATGATGTGTATGCATTATTGTATAAATAAACAGCGTGCTTATTTTTTTCTCTATAAACAACAGAAACAAATCGAGCAGATATGCTATCTCCGCTCCCCTCGATACATTTGTATGTACATATACGCTGCTGACATCGTGTCTTTTGTGCCGTTTTTGCTGGATGTTTACTTTTGATTGGTTTTTGCTTTATTTTAAGGTTTCTGCATTGCTGCAGAAACGGAAAACACGAAAAATTACAAGTTATTTTTTATGCTGCTCCAAAAAAATAAAAATGCCGTTTCGAAAGAGAGCAAGAACAAGCCCAACGAGACAACCAAGCTGGCATCTTCCCTTGAGATGGCGAAGAATAAACGACGTTTGGTGCTTTCAGAGATACAATTCCATCTCTCAGATGCCTCTCTTTGCGCTGTCTCTCTATGTGTGCATCTGGTGTGCACTTTGTAGTTTAAATTTAGCATTTTTATTGCATTGTTGCCAAGATTCCTTCCACTCTTCATCTTCTCGTGGTTCCTGTGAGTTGTTTACCAATGCATTCAGCTGTTTTGCTCTGCGAATTCGTCAGTGTGTCTGTACTTGTACCCTCGTAGGTGACTTTGCGCCTTGGCTTTTGGTTCAGTAACCTATCGATTTGATTTTGTTTACCTTTCCGACTTGATAAACTGAAAATGAAAAATGAGAAAAAGAGAGCGCCGGGAAATTGCAATCGTTTGTTGAAATTGAGAAAAGGGATAACTGAGAGGAGTTACCCACAAAGTCACATAACAGTTTTATTGATTAGAACCAAGTTCTGTACAATGTCCATATGTACGTTTCTTTTTATACCCTTTTAGAAAGTATAATGATTTCAGACAAAAGTTTGCAGCGCAGTGAAGGTGACGTTTCCGACCCTATAAAGTATAAATACTTCTTGATCAGCGTCACTAGACGAGTCGATCTAGCCATGTCCGTCTGTCCGTCCGTCTGTCCGCCCGTACGTCCGATTCTAAGCGAACTTATCTCTCAGTTCTAAAGTTATCCGGCTGCTCCCAAAAGTCTTTTTTCTATTGCAGTTAGTATATACAAAGTCGGAACGAGCCGGATAGGACTACTAATGTTATGGCTCCCATAGGAATAGTCGTAAAAATAACGCCAGTTTACAAAAAAAATCGATGAAATACGTCATGAAGGCGACCTTGATTTTCCGGTAAAGTACATCTCCCTTATTAAGGAAAGGGCACTTACATTTTACATTTTTTTATACCAATACCAATTTTTATACCCGTTACTCGTAGAGTAAAAGGGTATATTGTATTCATGCAAAAGTATGTAACAGGTAGACAGGAATCGTTTCCGACCCCATAAAGTATATATATTCTTGATCAGGATCACTAGCCGAGTCGATCTAGCCACGTCTGTCTATCCGTCTGTCTGTATGTCTGTCCGTATGAACGCTGAGATCTCGGAAACTATAAAAGCTAGAAAGTTCGTATTAATAATGTAGATTCTTGGGCTTCCTACGCAGTGCAAGTTTGTTTCATCGAGGTGCCACCCCCTAAGTTTAGGAGTTTAAGCATTGACTGTTAAGTATTTATTTTAAACTTCTTCTTGCCTAAGTTAACTTCGATTCTAGTTTTTGAATGTATTCATTTAAAACAAATCAACTTGTTTACAGACTTCACTGACAAGAGCATTTACTGGCGATAAGGTCGGAATAGATGGTGATTTTCCATGTGTAGGCTTCCCCTTCGCAACGGACCATCCATTTACATACATATTCACAGTTAAAACCCTTGCCGGTCTCGACCCAAAGCAACGTGTCAAACGAGTCTAATGCAATTACCTTAAATGACTGAAAAAAGGCAATTTAGCGAAATATGTTTAAATCTCGGGAAACAGCGAATGGCCAACAGCTTAGGTGCCGCAAGTATTTAAGACGAGGGCCGACTCAACCGCCCAAGTACAGTTGGCAGGTGCCAATAAATGCAACCCAGGCTACTTTGTTGCCGGTCCGCTGATCAGTCCATGCGTGAAGTGTGAAAATCCGCACGCACCAAGCAAAAGTCTCCCAACGCACTAAACGGTGGCAAAACGCCTTTTCAGTTCTGACCTCCCCCACGTGTTCGACTGTCTCTCTCATAGGGTTTTCCGTTTAAGAGCATTTTTGTAAGTAATAGGATTACTTCGGGCCAAGGGTCGCACACCTTTCCACCGACCCTAAGTATGCAGTTTTACTGGAAATAATAATCACAAGGAACTTTTAATCCCAAAAAGAACACAGGGCGACAGAATTTCCTTTTTTGGTTATCCACGTCTGACACCATTTAATCTCGATAAACGATGCTTCTCTAAGCAATTTCGGTATTTATACCCGTTACTCGTAGAGTAAAAGGATTATATTGTATTCGTGCAAAAGTATGTAACAGCTAGAAGGAAGCGTGATCAGGATCACTAGCCGAGTCGATCTAGCCATGTCCGTCTGTCTGTCCGTCTGTCCGTCTGTCCGTCTGTCTGTCTGTCTGTCCGTCTGTCTGTCTGTCTGTCTGTCTGTCTGTCTGTATGAACGCTGAGATCTCGGAAACTACAAAAGCTAGAAAGTTGGGATTACTCACACATATTCTTGGGCTTCCTACGCAGCGCAAGTTTGTTTCATCGAGGTGCCACGCCCCCCCGTAACGCCCACAATCGCCATAAACGATTTTCAAATGTGTCTGGAGGCCACATCTTTTAAGATTTTAAAAATATATAAACGCAATTTTATAGTGTTTATTAATACCTATCGAAATGTAGAAGACATTTTTCAAATCGGACTCCCTTTAGCTGAGTTACGATTATTAGATAGTCGGGACACCATCCATTATTTGCTCATAACTTTTGTTATATATATATTGGTGCTATAATCGGAAAGTAAGTAACAGGTAGAAAGAAGCGTTGCCCGCCCTATAAAGTGTATATATTCTTATATAAACGCTGAGATCTCGGAAACTTTAAAAGCTAGAAGGTTGGGATTAAGTTTGTAGATTTTTGTGGCTCCTGCGCAGCGCAAGTTTGTTTCATCAAGGAGCCACGTCCCCTATAACGCCCACAATCGCCTTAAAATATGTCTGGCGCCCACATTTTTACAGATTTTGTAAAAGGTAAATGTTATTTTGTCACGTGAATTGTACAGGCAATTTATGGTAAAAACACCTACCAACATGTAGAAAACAATTTTAAATCAGACCATTCATTAAAAAGTTTTGAGCATGTAATAAGTTTTCCAATAGATGGCGCCACTGCCTGCTTTGGTGCTTGCATTTCTGCATCCATCTTTCAGTCATATAGCTGAATAACGGGTATTTGATTGTCGAAAAACTCGACTATAGCATTCTATCTTCTTTTTAATTTTTTGTTTATAGATGTAGGGCAGAACCAATAACTGTTAAATTGGCCTTTTTTCAATGACGCGTTTCTGCGCACCATTCAATTGTGTACACTAACCCAAAATTTTAAAAATGCTACTACTACTATGATTATAGCAAAACAAGAAACTTTGAAATTCACAGGCCGCTGTTCTAGACTGTTACCCTTGTTTGTCCTAACATATACATACGTAGGCAAATGTAACAATTTTGTAATTTATAATTTAACGATTGATCTTTTTTGTACAAGGCATAGGCATATTTATCGAAAGGGTTGAAAATATTTTAAAAGTAAGTGATAGTAAGCTTTTCGGAACCAATTTTTATTGTAAGTGTATCAGGCATTGGCCTCTACCCCGTTTTCTCCCATTCGCCGTTCGTTATACGCCACTTCTACTCCCGAAGCGGAAACACATTCAAATGTTGTGCCAAAGAATTCCTTGGGAGCTGAATGTGTTCTGACATAGTTTTGCCAGCTGTAGTGGCTGGATCAACTGAAGTTGAGCCAATGGGCGTCTGCGCATTTTTACGTCTGGCAAACTTTGTGAGAGCCCTTCGGGGAGTGTGTCAAATTCAATTTTATATTGAAGGCACTAGCAAAGGATGCTGGGGGTTGGCCTGGACCTCTATTATTTGCACATAGCTGGTTAAGTGAAAGCTTCTTTAAAAAAAAATATTTGTGTTTTATATATTTCTCGTTTCAAGCACTTCAGCCTTGCTTAATAAACTTTATCACATTTTCCGCTTTGTTTGCCTTGCCTGAAAGTGAAAACTTTCAGATACGACTTTGAAGACTTCCCTTCGCTTAATTTTACCCGCTTGGAGGGAACCAGCTTTTATGAGCAGAAAAGTTTTCGCAGACAGTAACCAGACAAAAGGTATTCAAAATGGAAAACGAAAAGGAGTCGCTTGCTGAGCCTCTCTGTTGTTCCACAAACTACTCGCCAGTACATTAATTAGCTGATCTGAACTATAGCCAAATTTGAGCTCCCCCACCAGACCCCTTGGCCATTAACTACCTACTGTAAATCAAATGAGGCAAATTTGTGGCAACAAAGAAGAGAAAGAGCATTAACATGCAATGGGTCGCTAACAAAGTTTCCACTGCATTTAAATGCAGTTGCAGGTTTCAAAAGTATTATAGCTGCCATGCCAACTCCCCCGGAACGCCCCATCGGGGGCAGTCTGCGTTTTTTACGAGCACTCGGGCTAGGGCTGGCTAGACAATACAGGGTCCTCGCAGCAATGCCGCATGCCCATGTCCCGAGCACTTTGGTGCTGTTTCTATTTTTCAGCAGTTGGCCAGACCAAAGCTCTTGTGCCAGCGCTCGCAATTTCTGCTTCTGGCCAGAGCTGCGTTGGATAACACAATAGTGCGCCAAAAGGAGGAGAAGTGTGTGGCTAAAATATGCTAAATGCAAGTTTTTGTTTCATTCTATACGAGACATAAGAATGCATATTCCGCATACATGAATGGAACCGTTTTGTATTTGTGTGCTGGCCTTTGTTGGGGCTCCAAGTGCTTATGGGGTTGATTGTGATCGCCTATACCAGCTCTGCATTAAACTCTTCTGGGGTAAACTCGCCACTCCGACAATGCAAGGTTTTGTTACTCAAGTTGAAATCTGATTTTTAATGGGTTTATTTATTCGTTATTTCTAAGCAATTACAACCATCCGAATTCTGCTACAAACCCTCTAACCCCTAATGCTTTTGGCCATACTTCTATATCTTTGCAAAATTTGTATTGCATGGCAACTAACGACAAGCCCACCACGTGAATAATGGCAGCCCCCATCTCACACACAGTCTTTCCCACCCCGTTGCCGGCAACCCCAATCCAATCCCAAGCCCGTACGCCACTCACCCGTTCAGAGGAAGACGAGCGGGCGATCTCAGTACGGGGGCATGAAAATGTTACGCATACGCCCCGTGCTGCCCTGCGATAGGCTGTTGACATGCATTTTCCAACCCTCGACCCCGCCATATTGTGTGCCGTTATTTTTAATACAATAAGATAAACAAGAATTAAGTTTTCCCATCCTTTGTTGTTGCACCTGTGAGTAGGCATGTGGGCGTGTTTGGAGGAGTTCGGGGAGAGTGTGTAGCCCTTCCTCACTCCTTGATAAATACAAAGGCAGTACATTTGTAAAAATAAAGGTAGGTTATTCAACTGGTCTCACATTTCATTTTGTGTGAACTCGGTTCGCGGACTTTTGACTACTTCAACTTGAGCATAGGCTTCCTTCTTGGTACTCTCAGGACATATGACCACCCGAATTTCGCCCTAGTTACCCCGACTAGCTACATCTACCTATCCATCTCTCTATATGGCCATCCTCTTATCACCTCTATGCATCAAAGCCCCTTCTCACGATCCGAATTAGGTGGAGAACTACCCGAACATCCACTCCGCACATGGGAGCCTCTTCATATGGTATCCTCCCCCTGGAATTCGCGCACATGATTGCCGTTCTAGTTGCTGCCTTTTACGACTTTTACTAGCAATGCAGCTGAAGAGGATTCACATGGATGTGTCAAGCGTAATGTTTGCTTTGAATATTTATGAATAGCGCTCTTGAATAAGTTGAGGGGATAATTAGAGCTGGCTAAAGCGGACCAAAAAGTTTCGCGATGCGCATGAAGGGGGCTATGTTTTCATGATTTTAGATCCGAAGCACTCCGGGCAGCGGCAGCTCTGTAATTAAGAACAGATTTGTAGTCACCTTGTTTTAGGCGGCAGAAGAAACCTTCGGCACTAAAAAAGAACACCAGCTTACAATTAATTCTGATGTTATAAACAAAAACCATGCTCCCCCTCCCCCAGTTAATGACATGTCACGTTTGCTCTAGACTCTAGAAACTACATTCAATGACATGGCAAAAAACGCGCAGAGACAGAGAAATATACGCAGCGCTGCAATAAAATTAAGTGAAATGGCATGGAAAAGAATGCAACCGAAAAATGCAATTTGCGCGCGGTTCAGTGGGTTCAGTGGGTGGTTGGGTGGTTTTGAGAGGGGGCTCCGTTGCTTCCACTGTTGCCAACTGCAAGCCCACCGCCAAAGAGTGAAAGAGAAGCCCGCGAATGTAAATTAAACTTGTCATTAATGACATGGCCCACACGTACAGCAGCGGATACAGCAACAAATGCAGATTCCCCGAGATAGAGAGCAAAAATATAAGTGCGCTCTTCTGGGCGACGCATCGTCAGCTTCAACACATTAAAAACTGCAGCTACTTGCTGGCAAGGGTGGTGGGCAGGGGGCCTGGCAGACAGAGTCCGTCCCTGTCGCACAGCCTCGTGTGGAAGGACACTCGGCAACTGACCGTTCGGTCGGGCAACCCCTTTCGGGGGCTCTGCACCCCCACCCCATTTGCACACACTGCCCACGCCTCTGCCGCTGCCTCTGCCTCTGCCGCGGTCGCTGCGAATACTGCTTGCCTGCCATTTTCCGTTAAAAATGTGTGGAGTCAACTGTACTTCGGCGGCCACATACACAGTCTCACAATCATTTTTATGTACGAATTTTATTTCAATTCATTTAAAATATGTGTAATGGCTGAATTTTTCTGCTGCTGCTGCTGCTGGTGCTCATCCTTTCGACTTTTGTATTTCGATTGCCGATGGCCACCCACCACCACCTCCAGCTTTTAACGGACAGCGAGGGTGGGTGGGGATAGGAGTTGTTTCTCGCGGTCCTTGGATGTCCGTCGCGCATTTTTTCAATAATTAATTTTTTGCGCGTAAGTGAAATTTGCATGTAGATGAGCATACGAGCATTTTTTTATGCACACTGTACATAAGCTTTACATATGTGTGTGTTGTGGGGACACCTACACATTGGCGCATGTGGGTCCCTGAGGGGCTGTTATATACGTCACGTGTTCATATGGACATTCTCACGCAGTGGCGGATCTAGGATTTTGTTGTAGGGGGTGAATCAGAACAATTTTATTGTTGCATACTTTTTGAATACCAAAATTCGTTTCATTTTTCACCCGAGTTGGGGCGATATATCACCCATGTCACCCCGCATGTTCTCACGATTCATGTTTGGTGTCTCTGCCTTTTTTCATCGAATATTATAAACTTACTTAAAATCGATAGCCCTATCGATGGTTTTAAAATTTATGAAACATCGATGGTTTGGGCTCACAATCAATCATATTCTAAAGTACGGTATAAAGACGGTATTTTGGTTGTTAGGACTCATTATTGAATTTATAATTTTAATATATTTCCATTATTTTCCTTTAATTTCCGATAGTATCGATAATATCCATAGTGACCTCCATCTTTTGTGCTCACTACCCGATGTTTTAACAACCCTACTATGCATGTTTTTAAACTTGCGTTTTTGTCCCTTCTCTAACATGATTTAGCTATCTCCTTCCCTACTGTGTTCCTCCTTTTATGACCGACATCGAATTTTTTTTAAACAAAAAATAACAATATTTCTGGACTTGCATTTCTGTGCGCCTGGTAGAGATGTTTTTAATTTCCCTACTTTTATTTATAGTATTATTATAAATAAATGTTGTATTTTAGGTTCTGTTAATGACAAAGGCTTTATTTATTATTAGAAGTACATTAAACATTTAAAATAATATTTTATTAAAAATTACGGTTCTTCTCGCGGGCTCGAACCTGGGCTACTATGTGTCAAAGGCGGACGATCTAACAGCTGGACCACGGAACCAATTTTTCAATTAGGGCCAAACGGCGGACTAGACTTACAAGTCTTTCGGGCCGGGTTTGTTTATGGGCAGCGTTCGCAATTTTAGAACCATAGTTATCATTCTGAACACAATCGTTCAAACCTGAAAACTTTTCAGTGACGTGTTCATAATTTTACCAAAAAGTTCGTGATTTGACGCCGCGCCGTTCATTTTTCATGAACGAAAAAAAGCGAACGGATTTTTCCTAAATCATGAAAAATGTTCTTGATTTTTTTCGTTCTTTTTTTTGGGTTTAGGCATGCAGTTATGTTATTGCCAAAGCTGACAACGTCCAATCATACGCTATAAAATCACAAAACCCTTTAACGTCTTCCTTTTTGATGATTTTAGTTATATTTTTATTAAAGTTTTTCATTTTCGATTCTTTATAAAAACTTAAAAAAATCACAATTATTGACTTAATAAATTCATAAAAGGTTTTCATTCTCACTGCAAAAAAACATTCGACATCCGACTAACATTCCTATTTAAATTATTGCTTGAGCGAAGGATTTTTAAATATTTCAATTTATACTAATTTTTAAAATTGAAAAAACCATAGATTTTAGACAGTTTTTTTTTTTCTAATCTTTGCCAAAAATAAATATTTAAACGTTTAAGGAGTAGATTTTGAGATACCTAACACTGAAATTGTACATTTTCATTTTTGTTGATCTCAGAAGCTTCAGTGGGAGTTTTTTAAATATATTTTAAATTTCACTTTTTTCAATTACCTAAAATGTACCAAATCATATAAGCCTAAATAAATAGCATTCGAAATATTAAAAAAACATGGTAAAGTATTTGTTTGTGTAACCCCTTATTGTATTAATAAGAATTATTTTTTACTAGGTGATAAGATAAAAAATAAGATACAACGATCAAAAAACCTCACTTACCGAATTGACATGCCAAGATGAATTCCTTGAAATGATTTCTTTTGATACGATGCTAATGGGTGTGAGGGGATTGTTGAGTTATACCAGAAAAACGTCGTCTTGTTTGTCTCTTCTATATTTTAAAGATCCTCAAAACTCGTGTTATCGTTAATAGTAATATATTTTGATTTTTACCCTAGAATGTTCTTCCGGAATGGAATTTTATTTTGTTTATCTTTTTCTCACTACTAATGTTAGGTTAATTTTTTGTAAGTACGAAATGCTTTCGAAAACGGATTTTACTTTCTTTTAGATCATATTTAGCTTTTGCCACGATATGAACAATTTTTGATAATTTGTATTTGGATATATATTGATATAGTGATGTTCTTCGCGATCCGATTTATCTCGTCATCGGTGCAACGTGATCTTCTAGCACTGACACGTCGACACACTCTTACACAAATGTACACTTGTAATTGCGCAACTTTGGCACAAGACTGTTTTTGCAGTTTCCTGCTTTTCACTTGGAAAATTGTTTTTGCCGCTTCCTTTTTTATTTCAATCGCTTATCCTCTCAAAGTTTATAAAGTGTTTCTCAGCTCGATTCATTCAAGACTTTTTCAGAACATTTTCTCGACCGCTTTTTTGACGAACGCAAAATTTAAGGACTAAAGCGAATATGTAAACTTTAACACAAGGGTTCAATTTTATAAACGACAAATTTTTTTCTTTTTTTATTTATTTCCGTTTGACTTTTTTGTAGTTAAAACACACAAAATAAATTTAACAAATTTTGGCTATTTCCGTTTTTGTATTTCTTTTTTGTTTGATTGGCTTTTGGTTTTGAAATTCAGATTTCACTTCTGCTGTTGCTTTTTCTGTTGCTGTTTCGTTGCTCTATTTTCTATTTCCTATTTGTTATCCTGTTATCGGTTTCAGTTATCGGTTATATCTCTTGAATTCTGCTATTGGGTTGGGCTTGGAGGCGAGTTGTAAGGCTATTTCTGGTTCTGATTCTGCTTCGATTGGATTTGTGTTGGCTTCGGTTGCTATTTTCGTTTGTTTCGGTTGCTCTGTTCTGTTTCTGGTTTATATTTTGTTGGCTATTTCGTGTGGCTATTTTCGTTTGTTTGCTTTGATTTGTTGGCTGTTTCCTTTTGGCTGTGTTATTCGTTATTTGTTGCGCTTTGATTTATTTCTTTGTTTAGTTTGTTTAATTAGTCTCTTTATTATGGTTACAATTTTCTTATATTATCAATTTTACTTTTGTTATTTTTGTCTATTATTTTCTTGATTTTGCAGTTGTTATCGGTTGGTTGTTGTTTGTTGCAGTGGTTGTAATTGTTGTTGTTATTGTTGTAGTTGTTGTTGTTGCGGTGTTTGTAGTTGTTGTATTCCAAATTTTGTTGTGAATTTTGTTTGTTAAATTTTGAGAAACTAACTAAAAATCACTTTTTGTTTTTTCATACAACTGAAATTTAACTTTAATTTGTTGTACTATTTATTTATTTTGTTGTTGTTTTTGTAGTTGATGTTACAAATTTGTTGTCGTAGAATTGATTGCATGAAATTATATTCAAATTATTTAGGTGTTTAGTAATAAGAATGTTTGAAATAAAAAGTTAACTGATGGCAAATAAGTTGTTATCGTTGTCGCTTTTTATGTTATTACATTTGTTTTATAATATGACCTTCGTTCCCGTCCTTTGTATTATGCTGACAGTATTATAGTGATTATTATTATATGTTTAAACACAAAACAATATTTCAGTAAGTATCAACAACGTTTTAACGTAATGTTTAAAAATGTTCCAAACAGTCAAAAAGCACCTGCAAAAGAAGAAGACATCCGATTAGTGACTGTGTAGGTGAGGTCGGCCAACAGTTTTCGGGACCGAATGTCCTTCTGCATCTTTAAGTTTTATCCGAAAACTGCCGACAACATAAATTAGTTAATTAAATTGTTGTACATCCAAATAAATCTTAGTTCATCGTGTTCCTGGGGTCTTGGTTCTGGTATCCCCATCCCCCTTCCCCTTTCGAACCGCTCTTCCTGTTGCCTAAATAAAATCAACACATGGCACAGACTCCACATACACTCTCACTCGCTGGCACCGAGACAAACAACCGCAGACACATCTGCACCCACAACCCGCCCACTGCTCTTCTATTCCTAACCCTAGACACCAGTGTTTTGTATACGGCACGCATTGTCTAAACATCGGAGAGGACTCGAAGAGAGCCGCTCGGAGAGAACCCGAGAGAGGGCGCAAGGACAATGCCGGAAAGCTGGAAAATATGGTAAAACTAAGCGAACAACAACATTTTCAAGTTCAAAACGCCGCCAGATGATGGAAAGGGGGTTCCGATAGCACTGGCCCCCAGAAGGGTGGGTCTCTGTGGTCTCTGTGAGCGGCATAAAACAAAGCAAAACCCATCCAAACTAAGTAAAACTGGCAACAGCGATACGATCTAATGCAGACAACAACAGTCGAGAAATCTACGGCAAAGCCAGCGAAATAAAAGTTTGACGACGGCGACTGCACTTCGTGCGGGGCAGATTTACGGATAGCGATACAACTCACACGAATACACAGAGTCACAGATACTACGTTTGCCTCTAGCTTTTTTGTCGTGGAACACAACGGGTAACTGAACCAACCGCCGGCACCGCCAATTCCACCCGGCAAACACTAAAACATTCAAGTTCCGAATAGTTGAACAGAAATTGTTGAACCGCATCGGGGAGAGTCAATATCCGTAGATGCGGCAGATAGCTAGCTCTGCTTTCGGGCTGGGCCAACTAAAGGCACAGTTTTTAAAAGGGTGTTGCAATGGATTTCTCAGATAATTGCCAACTTCCCAAATGCTGATCTTGAAGATGAAATATCTGAAAAATACTCCATCTGACGAGCATCAGCCTTTTTGACCGTCACTTGCATTAAACATTAACAATTTTGCACTTCACAAGCGAATTGTCCTACACAAAGCTTTTCGCAAAAGAGCACACGCAACATGAAACTCGCAGTCCCGAAAAGAATGTACAGTCAAACTTCCGTAACTCGAATTACTATCTCTCAAGAATAAATTCGCTCTAAAAGGCCTTCGAGTTATTTTCCATGCTAACTCGATTCAGTTTTTGGAATGTTCTGGTTAAAGGATTTTGGGATTTTGGATCGAAGATTATGAAAAGCTGAGGGCTAGACCCAGAACCCAAAAGATTGGATCGAGCCAGAACAGAAACACGGGAACTACAATTTCTTTGGGCGCGCAAAAATGCTGGAAATTCGCGCGAACACTCCAGGAGCCAGCGAGCTCCGCGAAACGCACCGAAAACGGCCAAAAAGATGAATATGTGCAAAAATCTTTTGCATACGCTCAAGAACCCCATGAAAGCGGCGGCGGCCAAGCCGCAGTCGCGGCCAGCGTCGGCAGCATCAGGAGCCGTGAGAGCTGGGAGAGCAAAAAGAAACTGAATAAACCTTCTTCAGCGGATGTAGGAGGGGACGTGGTCGGGGAATGTGGGGGGTTGGCGCACAAAGCTTTTTACGGACACTCGCGCTCAGACAACAACAACGAAGCGAAAATCAAACGGAGCGAACCCAAAACGACGACGAGAACGAGAACTTCACCCTCTACCCCACGCTCCATCCCACGCCCCCGCCTTACAGAGAGTCGCACTGCGAGAGAGACAAGTGTTGCGAGAGAGCTACTCAAGACCTCTGCCCGTGTGTGTGTGAGACAGAGAGCAATGGCAAACAGAGGGAGACAGAGAGAGGGGGCAAAGCAGCAAAAAGCGTCGGCAAAAAGTTCGCAAAAAGCAACTTGGCGGTGGAGACGTGTGTGGATGTGGATGTGCTGTATCTACATCTGAGCACACAGACACTCCCTGTGTGCATCGCACGCGAGTGTGTGTGCGTGTCGCGCGACTCACATGGGTCCGCAGTCGACGCACGCGTCTCTGCGACAGAGGCCTTGCGTCGCGTGCCTTTGCAGCTGAGGCTTTGTTGCCCTTTTTCGACTGCCCCCGCGGAGTGTTAGGCCCGACCATGGGTGGGGAAAGGGCTGCGTCTGGCCCGCAGGATGGTTAGTTAAGCCCTTCCCCAAAGCAGATCCCTCCGCTGGCCGTCTGGCGTTGTGGTTACTTTGGTGGCAGCGCGTGAAAGTGTTACGATTTGGAAACTGGCCGAGCTTAGAAGTGGGTAAATCAGTCTCAGTCACCGGTCGCGAGCGGAGGCTGGGCTTCGACGCGCCAAACTTTAAGACCGGAATTTAAAACCTCACCAGCGGCCACAAGGTTTTCGAACACTTTAACTGGTCAAGAGTCGAGCATCTATACATAACTCAAAACATTTTATATAATCAAAAATGCACTTCTTTTACTTATGTATAGTTTTGGTCAAATAAAAATAACATATCGAGCGGATCAGTACTTTCGAAAACATATGTTTTGAAAAGGGAACACTTTGGGTAATGTAGACTGCATTCTCTCAGATTATACGCGATTTTGCCAAAGCCACACTTTGAATGTCTGTGTTTACCGTGTTCTAAACTACTTACGGGCATTCCCGTCTAGCAGCGGCCCTTTTCAGTCAGAAATAAAATCGATTATTTTTAGGACCCTTTAAGGAATTTGGAATTTGGCGTTGGTGACGTCACAAAGGAGTGAGAACGAGTGTAAATAACTCCATAGTTATTAATAAAAATAAAACTTATGGAATGATTTGATTAACAACAAGAGAGAACGCTATAGTCGAGTACCTCGACTATCAGATACCTGTTACTTAGCTAAAGGGAGTGCAAGGGAGATAGAGATTTGCAGTCATCAAAGCTACTAGGGCTGTTTTAATTTTTGCCCATTACTTTTTAATCGATAGTCCGATTTTCAAATTTTCTACATTTCGAAAGGTATTAATAAGCACAACAAAATGGCATTTTCAGTTTTACAAAATCTGTTAAGATGTGTGCGCCAGGCTATTTTTAAAATCTTTTAAGGATATTGTGTGCGTTAGAGTGGGCATGGCTCTCGCCTGATACAAACTTGCGCTGCGTAGACGGACAGACGGACATGGCTATATCGACTCGGCTAGTGACCCTGATCAAGAATATATATTCTTTATAGGGTCGGAAACGCTTCCTTCTACCTGTTACATACTCTTTTACTCTGCTAGTAACGGGTATAAAAATAATTCGTTTATATAAAGTGTCCAACCTACAGACCTTGTTTTCAAAATGACCTTTTTTTGGGGCTTCGTAAAACTATTTCTTTTGTGTCTTTTGTTTTGTGTTATTTAAGCTAAAAGATCAAGCATTTTAAGGGTAGATAAAAAAAAATTGTTTTTAAATCGTAAAAAAATTACATCTTGACTTACATATGTATATGTCTACCTACTAATTGCCTTTTAATTTATTAAGTGATTCTATGCCAGCTTTATGATGTTTTCTTCCCTTTATTATACAATTTGATTCGTAATTTTAAAAGTTTAAAATAATGCTACACCGCAGAGCAGAAAAGAGTACAATCAAAAAGAAGGAAACAGGTCCTACTCTCACCCGACTATACGGTGTGCTTAAAAACGGCCTGCGAATTGGGTTCAAATTTATCACGCATACGCACCTTTTCCTCCGATAAAATTTATTTATATCTAGTAGTTTTATGCAATGTTTTTATACATCGCAATTTTTCCATCGAAATTTATAATTTGGCACATTGGCACGAATTATTGAACAAAATTCGAATTAAGGTCTTCGAATTGGTTCCGAATATATTACTCATACGCACCTTTGTCTCCGAAAAAAGTTATTTTAATCTAGGTGGCGTAGATTTTATACCAATACCAATTTTTCCATCGAAATTTGGAAGGCTAGAAATGGGAGAACGTTTTTATTTAACTAAATTCAAACTTCTTAACATTAAGAACATTTCGCATTTAGTTTTAGAAATCACCGATCAAACGAATTCAAGAATATATTTTGTTCTGGGGCAGAAATGACTCCCTCACTGCGTTGCAAACTTCTTACTGTATTTCCTTACATTTGCAGAGGGTAATATAATTACAATTTCCACGTAATTCGATGGTATGACCTTGCAAAATTGATTCGTAAGTCTGAGGATTACTGGTGTTGTGAAAGTTAGTCCGTATTTACCACGTATGGTTCTATTATTCAATGGAAACATATGCCAAATGCTATATATAAACTTATCTCCATCGGCTGCGTTGGCTTAATCAGTTGCCGTTGTTGTTGCGCCTGGACAACGGGGGGCTCCGTCATATGCGGTACTATCAGTAGAAAAACAAAAGTGCCCACTTATAAATATTTATTAAAAACAAAATGATAAAGCCAATTGATCGCAACAAATGTGGCCGAGCGTGCAATGGCAAATACTGACCGGATAATCCGAAAGGGCGGGATTTTAGGTCTGTTGAATGAAGAGAACGTAAGTGCCGGGAGTAACACTGGTCAAATTTAGTTGAATTTGAAAATTTCGACAAATAATAAGGCATTTGGTGGAGACCTTACTTTCCTAGTCATTTCTCCTCCGGGATATTAGATATTATTGTTTAGATATTATTGTTAGCATCATCCACCATTTCGATTATGTTTTGTTGGTGCTTCATAATGCCTTGGACTTTCAGAGCGGTCTGCTGAAGATTTGAGCTGTTTGGCTCCCTGAGATCGGTCGAGCTATCGACTTCGGTCACATCGGGCGACTTTTTTCCCCGGCAGACGAAGAAACTGGGCTTTCCGCAAAGGCTTAGATCAGCTTCCCGGGGATCCCTCCCAGCAACGGCAACCGATGGCGTCTTTAGTACTCCGTCCTCCTGCTGGCAACCCTTGTGCGAGGGTCCAACAGGTTCCGATTCGGATTTATTCATTGTGTTGTGTTCTCAATTCTATTTTCGGCGTAACTGAATCGCTAGACTGTGCTTAAATAACACACTTGACAACTCGGGCAGCTAGAAAGTTGAATTTGTCAGAGCAAACACAAAACTCTATTCCATAAACCCAGCTATGCGAGCCTCTTTTCTGATCCGCCGTAGGCAGCCCTGGATGGCACAGCTGCTCCTCATGGCCAGGAACAAGGCTCTCACCCTCCTGCTGAAGATCTACAGGCGAACTCCCATCTTCAGACCGCGACACCTGCCAGGAAGGAATCGACCCAAAAATGCTGTCCCTGCCGGCGTTGATACGATCGTGCCATCCGCCAGCAATATCAACCTCTCCTGTCGCATATCGGGAAAGAAAGCAATTTTCGGCGGGTTTGTGCGGCTGGATTTGTTATGGGAGGACATCCTCGATACAGACAGCGACGTGGAGTTCGTGGAGGATGAGGACATTTTTCTAGACCTGAAGAGCCTGCGGCGGCAGGGCAATTTTGAGCTGGCTATAATGGCTGGTGGACAATTGGATGTGGACTCCGAAGAAGATGGGGAATACGACGCTTACGACTGCGATGAATACGAGCAGTTCGCGAAGTGCAAGGAGTGCGAGGGGGAGGACGATCGGGTGCGGGATCGGATTGAGGGGGATTTTGGTCGGGCTGGAGTCTCCATTGCCGCCTCGAAGGGCCTCCAGCTGGATTCCAGACTCCTAGCTTCTCCCACAAAGCGAGGCAACGTCGCTATCTAAGCATGTCCGCGACTGAAGCGTGGCAACGCCGCATTGCCAACAATAGACACTCTCGTTTGGCGCCAATACGAACGACAACAATGTAAAACACTAGAGCACTCTGCCGAGAGGGCACGTCAAGTGCAGAGAGAGTCCGAACCCGAATCCGCAGGGGCGGGGGCGGGGGCGGAGGTGGTCGGAGAGTTTGCACAAAAACATTTGCCGGCTGCTTAGTTTTTTTGCCGGTGCAAAAAGTCGACAGCGAGCGAGCGCCGAAAGCTTCCACTCTCCCTCCCGTTTAGTTTCAGATTCACATTCGCATTTAGATTCCGATTCCGATTTCGACCTCCCCCCCTGGCAATCCGGTACCGCATCAGCGTCACCATCGCCAAGTCACACACGACGTATTCGTAGTCCAAATAAAAAGCAAACAGCAGATAGTTGTTGCTCGGGCAACTGGCATTTGTTGTTTTTAGCCTAGGTATCTGGCATCGGGACAATGGGAGAGCGCCCTGACAGATCATGGTGTTTCGGGTTGCCTTCTCACGGAACTGGCCAGCACCGAAGGTCCTAGAGCATTGCCACGGCGAAAGCTCTCTGTTTTTGTGGCCGCATCTGCTGATAAGGTGCCCTTTTCTGCGCCGCCCGCTCCGATATGCTCTAATCTTATCGCGAGCGAAAAGCGTACTTCACGAAACACTCCCAGTGCGAATTCTGTTCGCCTTTTTGCCAAAGTAGTTAACTCAAATATTAGGTCACACAAAAAGCCGGTTTCTGTTGTATTCGGCTGTTCTTGTTGTTGACGCTGTTATCTTGTGCGGTGCTTGCATATGTGGGTGAGTTTTGCGCGTGTGTGAGCTGGCAAGCCGGTTTCGGTCGTTGTTGCCTTTGCGACTTTGTCGACTTTGGCTATGTAAATTTCAGCCGGCCCGCTCCCTGCGAAGCATATGCTCCATGTGCCAAGAGAAAGAGCAACAAGAGAAATAGAACGCAATAAAGATGAATTTGGCAGGCAGAGCTGGCCGTGGGGTTTCCCTCATGGCCTTCATCTAAATTAGCATTAGCAAATACTTATGTATGTATGTACAAGGGCAATAACGTTTCCAATGGTGCGTACAAAAGCACTCCCTGAAGTAAAAGTAATCTCTTGCTGCTGAGTTCTTCAAGCGGACCTGGCTAAATTTTTCAATTGTGTAAAATCAAATTCGCTGTGACCATACATAAATATATTTATATTAATAATTAGTATTCATGCTCCAAGCAGCAGAATATGGCATACATGTTTCTGCAAAAGCATTCAACAATGGAAAACAACGATTTAAGAGCCATACCGAATAAATTTCCATATAAACTTTTTAGGCTGGCCGGCTTTATTTCATTAAAATTATTTAAGTTGCTATGAACTCATATAAAAAACTATTTACTTCTTAATTGTAACACGTGTTCTATTGAAACACAACGCCGAGTTAGATAATTTAAATAAATTTAAAGACAAGTTATTAAAGACAAGTTAAGTAATCTTATTTATTTATATTGAACTCCTGCTTTTAAATTAATAATAATTTAATAATTTAGGTAAAATTTAAAAAATAAGCTATTTACCGTGACCGTATATTTTACAATCTTATGTTCCTTGTAAAATGGCCCCACTAACAATGTTAACGTGTTAGCACTTGCATATTTTTCGTTTAACAATATAATAATCCTATTTCAGGGAGTAGAAATTATGTTATAATTGGGGCAGCCGACTTCAGCTCTAATTCATTAATGACGATTCATTTCAGGTGGGAAAAGTCCTATGAATCCTTCCCAGATCACCCAGCAAAGAGCATCGATTAGCCGGGACCCAAAATGAATAGAGCCCAGGTGCGACCCCCGCACAGGCACATATTATCGTGGTGTGAGGCCATATAGACAGGCGATTACCATTTTTGTAATTTTCGGTGAAAAGGCTTTTAATTTGATGGGAAAACATAAAGGAGTTGACCAGGACCCAAAAAGCCCTCACGGGGACTCCGTTCGTACGTGGGCAGCCTCGGGATAAAAGCCAGAGCCACGATTCTACCCACCAACACTCGGGGTGGGATTGGGGCTGTAGCTGGCTCTCGTTCATGATATGCAGATAACTGTAAATAACCGATTATATGCACATATATTCCCGCACCCATGTGCCGTACAAATTTTTATGTATGCAAGTATATCACGGCACATATGTACAGGCCAGAGTTTAAGCCCGTTGTCGTTGTTGTTGCTTAATTTACAGCCTTATGTCACTTTTTGGTGCATTACACTTTTTCATTATCGCGCAGCAGCACCCAAAAGCGAAAGAGAGCGAAAGGGAGCGAAGCCCACTGGCTGCCTCTCGCTCTCTCCGCGTCCGCTGGCTATGGCCATCCCGCTCTGCCAGAGTCCGAGGAAAAGTGAAAGAGGAGCAGAGCACACATCAAAGGGAAATGAGTTTTCATTTAGTCCCACACAAAAGCGGAAATGAATCGAAATAAATAAATAAATTGCACCTGTCCCAGCCCACCGAGCCCCCAGCACCATGCTGCCCACACCGCACACACCCACCCGCATTACATACGACCCCCCGCCCCGCCAGCCCCCTTTTTATCACATCTACTTGGGGGGCTTTTCGCATGCGCAGAGAGAGATGGCGGAAGAATGCAGCGACAATCGGCCATCTCGCTCTTACGCGGCGTGCATTCAACCCGGCAACGCACCTGGGCAGCCCCCTGCCTCCTACAGCCACCCCCTGCCACCCACTGCTGCCAGCCCCCTTCGAGTCGTCCTCATTCTCGCGCTGCACTTCTCTGCGACGTCTCGACCTTTTATCCTTTTTGCGTCGGAAAGCCGAACGGAACGCGCTTCTTGTTTGTTTTTTCCGGCGACAAGCCCCCGGTTTCACCCACAAGCCCTCCGTTTTGTTTTGCTTTGCCTTATCAAAGTTTGGCGCTCTCCGGCGCGCTTTCTAGTTGCCGACCCCCCTTCGTGTGTCGTTTTATATTTTGTTTAGGTTTTGCTTGTTTTGCCGTTTGGCCGTTTTTACTTTGACTTTCATTCAAGAACAGTCTTCGTCGCGTCGGGAGTCGCCTTTTCGCGACACAGAAACGATGCCACAGCTAGAAAATAGATCACAAAAGGGTTAACGAAACCTCGTCGAGGTCGGGGAACACAGGCGAGCACGCACACGTTTCTAATGAAAATTAAAGCGAGCCGGAGACTATGAAGGGATGCTGCGCTTCAGTGACTCCATCCAGCCTCGCTTTAAAACAAACAATACTTTAATGCAGCTGGGTTAGCTATTGACTAAAATGATACTATAATTAGCCAAAGTGTTTTATACAATCGAAATGTGAGTTGCACTTTTCACCTCAAATACGCCACATTCTCACTTTTAAATATAGGTTTAGGGTTAAGCTTATGTGAAAGGTGTTCATCCTGAGATAGATAAAACTATGCACTTGAGCTACGTAGTTTACTTGCAAGCTTTCCGGATCCCATACCATGGCTAAGATCTTTCGTATTGCACTTTTAGTAATCCGAAAATAAAAGCGGACGGAAAGTCATCGCTTCAGGTCATCCCGACTCGTAGAGCAATTGGCAATCATTTTATTTTTGTCGAAAAAAGCGAACCAATTTTTGTTTGTTTCGAACGCGAGAGCGGAGTTTTCTAAACTAATTTTGTTAATCAGATGCATCGGCCAGCGCAGCTAACTAGCGGCAAAAACAAAACCACAAACACCAGCCACAACGTCGGCGCCAGCGTAATATAGAAATAGGGAGGCGGTGGGCGGTGGAGGGGCACTCTCTGCGGTTTAGGGCTGTAATAGGGGTAGTATTTGCATAATTTACATCAAAACACAACACACACCCCCATTTCGCAGGGGCTGATGCTGGCTATGCAGTTGTTTGGGGCTGGTCACCGGAAGTGCTTAGATTTAGACCGGACACACACACACTCTCACGCTCGCGCTCACGGCAGTCGGGGCACTCACTCATGTTAGGGGGACTTTCCCTTTCGACAGAAAATCAGGAGAATTTCCAACACAGAATCAAGTGGCGAGCCAAAGTTGTAATATTGTACTAAATCAGGCAAAATAAAACTTATGCGACTAAACCGAAAATTTTGAATGTGTGTTGCTGTTGACAAA
This sequence comes from Drosophila lutescens, assembly GCA_037075285.1. NCBI lineage: Eukaryota > Metazoa > Arthropoda > Insecta > Diptera > Drosophilidae > Drosophila > Drosophila lutescens. The sequence continues at coordinate 47,075 of JBAMCF010000358.1, forward strand.
GCATTTTCGAAACTGATTTTGCCCCGACACGACGCACTGCCGCATTTGTCGCTGCCCCAGCAACAAAACTGCAGCCAGAAAAAACTCATTATGAGAGTCGTTCACGTTCACTGTCGACGCAGTCAGCGCCAGCCACGCACGTCAATAATTAGCAGCCCTATTAATGCGAGTTCAGACCACCCCGCAGCTGCCCGCTTTCGCCAGCGCCCAGTGGGCGGGTGTCGATTGAGTTTTGTGCATTTCCCTTCTCTTGCATTTTAATTTATTCGATTATTTTGATGTTTGCGCATCGTCATCAACATAATCAGCAACAGCAGCCTGCGCCGACTGCGACTGCAGCAGCAGTGCATTAATGCACCATCCAGAACCCCGATCCAGACCCCAAAGCAACCCGCCCTTGCCCCATGGCTTTCTGGATGCGGACCTCCTACTGCGACTCCGCCCGTCGATTCATTCGCTTTACTGTTTTTTAACTCTTTTTAGGTGCGTTCGCACACAAAAAGTGCATTCATAATTTTTTCACCCGGCACGTATCATTCACACTTTGCGCTGGGACCTAGCTTTACACATCGATTGGGAACCTATTCCCCTAGGACTCGGACCGTGCTGATCTGTAATCAGAGATATACAATGTATACATATATGCATTTTATACATTTTCGGAAGACTATATCATATTACTGCAATGGATCGGTCGCTTAATTAATAGGAAAACAGTCATAGCTGCGTGGTCTTTGATCATATTATTCTCTACAGTAGGGCTTGGCTTTGTTAAAGATTTACAAATAACGAATTAAATGTATAATCGGACGTCCATATCAATTAGCTCCGCCATTGGAACGATAACAAAATAAAAACAAAAGTAAACAAAAATAAAAAAAATCTTAAAAATTTTGAACAAACTTAAGTGGCTATAGAAGTACCCAAAATTAAGAGCTACAGTTGTCTTAATTAGTAACGGTTAATAGTAGATTTTCGTATTTGCAAGTTGTGACATAGGTTCCGGACATTATTTCAGATACGTGTAGGAGACTTACAGCTGCAACCCGCTCAGTCTGTCGTAAAAAAGAAATTATAATACAATTTATTATTAATTTTTACACGTTTTTTCAGCTGCATTCATTCGGACCCGCCGACCAACCAAAATGCAACCGCCCGTCTCCGAAGAGGGCGGGCCATCAGCAGCCGCCCATCAGGAGCAACGCATTATTGCTGTGTACATCATTTTTACTTCCATTTTTTTCGGCATTTTATGCGATTTTATTGTCATTTTGCGTAGCTCAAACCAGATACCGCCCACCCCCACAGCCCACAGAAATGCGACTCGAATATATGGCTGGGAAAAGAGCTACGACTGTGTTTGTGCACAGGCTATGTACTCGCGCGAAATGAGAAATTAGTGGTAAGCTCATCCACGGGATCCTAGCAAGGAACAAAGAATGGTTCTGAATCCCGCCACTCGGACCGATGTCCGATGGCCATAAATTCACACATTGCCCACAATCTGGTAGTACATAAATCGCCAGTACTTATATATTGGGCTACGTGTCTACGCAATAATTGAATGTTTCTGGACTGATTTATCAGAGGTGGGGAGAATTATAATAAATTGTTGCACTTCCAGCCACTTTATGCCACAATATATAATTCGCGCATCATCCAATGAGCGAATACAATAATTCAGTAAATATCCTTAATTATATTTGCAATGCAGAGCCATGGAGGTGCCATATTAAAGGCTAACACATTCCGCTTATTGGCTAATTGCACATGGGGATAGGCTGATTGGCCGCACTAGCATTCACTCTAGAATACATTCGTGTACAATAGCATTATTCAAAAGTACAGTCAGGTGTGTTTCAGAAATCACTAAAGTTTTTCTGAGATGGCTTTTAGAAAACACAAAAAAAGCTCATTTGTTTTATGTACATGTTTTATCAATCGAAGGTAACACAAAAACACTTTTCGGGCTCCCTACCATCTGATTCAACATTTCAACATTGTAAATAAAATTTGCACAAGGGAAAAGTGTTGTAGGAACCCAACAATTGTTTTTGGGTTGTATTTTGATTGCTAACTATTTTAAGAACACCACTGACTACTGGTAATATGTAAGTGGCCAAAGATTCAAGCAGTACGCAATTAAAAGATTCAAATATTCAATAGAAAATATTCTCGCTGAAATGATCTATTTTTGATCTTCATTTTCTATTTTTCGGCCATGCACTTGTTCGGTGTATAGAATAAGAACTCTGATGGCTTGTATCGCAGGTTTTGTATAAGAGACTTTCTCTTGTTTATTTCGAGTAAAAAGGGGAGTGATCGAGACGTGGATCGTGGCCATTGAGACCACGGCACGCAATGGTCAGGATGGCCGAGTGGTCTAAGGCGCTGCGTTCAGGTCGCAGTCTACTCTGTAGGAGTGGGTTCGAATCCCACTTCTGACAAGAATTTTTTTCGTGCCTGCCTGTTTTTTCCGTGTTTTATATATTCACATCGCTCCTCCACTCGAAATGATGCAACAAAAATACATTTTACAGTCATGGAAAATGGCATGCATAACAGCGTACACACACTCGCCGCTATTTGCTGCCCTTTATGTACACGCATTGTTGCCACTCACAGCAAAAAAGAGCCCACAGACCAAATTGATTTTTATACAGCATTTCCAAATGTTTTTATTTAACAAACCACTTGCAACCCTTAAAAAATCGCCGGCGAGTTTCACATATGCGATTTTTGAGCCGTCGTTTTTTAATGACGCGAATTCGATGTACGAAATTTTCATTAATACTCCGTGCGACCTCCCCTTATTGAGAGGTAGAGAAAGTGGGAGTGCGAGTGCGACAGAGACATCCACTGGGCTGCGGGCCAGGAGCGGAGGGGGTCCAGGCTGTAGGCTTAAAGTGCGTCATGTACAGGTCAGGGCAAAGTCAGAGTGGGAGCGACAGCCCTGGACATGGTTGAGCATATGTAGCGCCTTCCACATAGGCATGTACATGCACTCAGCTATGTAGTACATAGACTCCAATGTTTATGCAATGCGGTTTACGGCCACCAGCAGACCCAGACCCCCACCCCGAGCTGCACCAGAGCAGATCTTTGTTTGTCCTTTCAATCCTTTTTCAAAAATAATTGAATGTTATATTCAATTAATTGTTCGTTAGTCGCCAGCACCTATTGCCAGCCCCATCGCTGCAGCTGCGGCCTGGCAGTGAAACAAATTGGCTGCAATCGCACTGCCTCTCGATGAACAGTGCCTGATAGCTAATGGATAATGCGACCCCGTAATTGGATTATCGACGAGTGAATAACCCGCCAAATTTACTGTCCTTCTGTCTGGCTGAATTTCAGTTAAGAAACATCAGATGCTTAATAAGTTTGCAGCGGTATGTATGTATGTTTGGACTGCACTGAAGATCGAATTATAAAGATTTAGAAAGTGTAAAATATATTTGGTCAAATGTAAGCCTATCGCACAACGAGACCAACGAACAGCTTTGTTGGTCAAAACTATTAGGTCTTTCAATTAAAACAGTAGAGAACGCTATAGTTGAGTACCTCGATTATTATATACCCGTCACTCAACTAAAGGGAGTGCGGTAGAGATGGAGATAAGCCAGAGGCAAAGCGACTGTTTGCACGGGTACAAATACATACATATATCAAAAATAAACCTTTCAACCCGCCCTAATGTATATACCGAATTTTTTAAATCGGGACTTTCCTTAAAAAGTTATGAGCAATAATTAAAAAACATCCTCCAGATCGATCCGTCAGAAATTTAAATAGCCGCTAGATGGCGCCACCTTCTTCAGCTGAGTAAAGGGTATCTGATAGTCGAAGTTCTCGACTATAGTGTTCTCTCTTGCTTAGTATTTTTTCAGCATTTTTATACCCCTGCAGAGGGTATTATGATTTCAGTCAGAAGTTTGCAACGCAGTGAAGGAGACGATTTCGACCCCAAAAAGAATATATATTCTTGATCAGCATCATTAGACGAGTCGATCTAGCCATGTCCGTCCGTTTCTACGCAAACTAGTTACTCAGTATTGAAGCTATCCGGTTGAAACTTTACCAAAAGTCTTCTTTCTATTGCAGGTAGTATATAAGTCGAATCCGGCCGGATCGGATAACTATATCATATAGCTCCCATAGAAATGATTGGGAAAAAATTTTTTAAAAATAATAGCTTCGGTGTTTTTATACCCGTTACTCGTAGAGTAAAAGGGTATATTGTTTCATCGAGGTGCCACGCCCTCCCTAATCGCCATAAACGATTTTCAAATGTGTCTGGAGGCCATATCTTTTAAGATTTTAAAAATATATAAACGCAATTTTATAGTGTTTATTAATACCTATCGAAATGTAGAAGACATTTTTCAAATCGGACCATTCATTAAAAAGTTATACTCAATCAAAATTTTTTACATATCTATCTCCCTCGCACTCCCTTTAGCTGAATTACGTTTATTAGATAGTCGGGACACCAACCCGAGTACTGCGTTCGCACTCCCTTTAGCTGAGTGACGGGTATTAGATAGTCGGGACACCAACCCGACTATAGCGTTCGCTCTTGTTTGGCATACTATTGGGAATACTACTTTTTTAATTATTTTATTTTATTTTTATTATACCCGTTACTCGTAGAGTAAAAGGGTATATTGTATTCGTGCAAAAGTATGTAACAGCTAGAAGGAAGCGTTTCCGACCCTATAAAGTATATATATTCTTGATCAGGGTCACTAGCCGAGTCGATATAGCCATGTCCGTCTGTCTGTCCGTCTGTCCGTCTGTCTGTCTGTCTGTCTGTCCGTATGAACGCTGAGATCTTGGAAACTATAAAAGCTAGAAGATTGGCGTTTTGCATGCAGATTCTAGGAGTTCCTACGCAGCGCAAGTTTGTTTCAAAAAGGTGCCACGCCCCCTCTAACGCCCACAATCGCTTATATACGATTTTAAAAATTTCAATATTTCGGAAAAGTAAAAATTCAGTTTTATTGTGTTTATCAATACCTATCGAAATGTAGAAGAAATTTTTCAAATCGGACCATTCGTTAAAAAGTTATGCGTGTTCAAAGTTTCTATCTCCATCTCCCTCGCACTCCCTTTACCTGAGTAACGGGTATCTGATTGTCGGGGCACCCGACTATAGCGTTCTCTCTTGTTTTTAAATTATATATTATTTTTTTAAATTCTATGGCTACCATAGGAAGGATAGAAGTAAAATGTTAAAATAATACGAAATTTAACATTTTAGCGATTTGTAAATTAATAGGAATGATCTGCAAGGGTATATAAGCTTCGGCTGGCAGAACGGTTTTTTTGTCGTTACATACATACATACAGTACATGTCACTACTAAAATATAACTACTATATATTTTTTAACCAAACCAAATACATTTTTAAGATGAAAGAATAAGGTACACTATAAAACAAGAGAGAACGCTGTAGTCGGGTGTAGTCGCCGCGATTTTTTTTTAATTTCATGCCAAATTTTACTTGTGACTCGTTGCATTTTTTTTTTAATTTGTACTTGCACGATGTTTTAATTTCATATTTAACATACATCATAAAATTTCGCATATATGTTTTTAGGACACCTTCGATAACAACTCAGCTGTTAAATGCCTTAAATGGACACTGCCTCTTTGTGTTCTTCTTTTTGTTGAAACTTTCAACTGCGAACCTTCGCCGGCATACAAACATCATTGTTCCACCGTCTTTGACCACTTTGCATGGGCTAAGGCAGGTTGGACAGTCGCGCTTGTCCAAAACAACTCCGTGATCTTGTAAAAAGCGGAAATGAGCTTAATCATCCATACCGAGAAACTCTCCAAACGTTACAGAGCAGGACTGGCACGTCATGTTGAACAATATGAATCAATAAACACAAATTTTTGATACAAATTTGAATATTACGGAAACTTGAAAGACAACTCGATTTTTATAGCAAGTATGAGAAAAGCACCCTTGTTTTTTATACACTCATAGAAATTTTCCGGTAAAATCGCCCTAAAAACAAGGAAAATCGCCCTAAAACGGGGGTCAATGGCGACTAGGCAACAAAACAAGGGCAAATTACCCTAAAAATACGGGTGAATTAGTCATACATTTAGGGCGATTTTTCGTAGATCTAGGGCGGTTTTACTATTTTTAAAGGTAATTGCCCTGAAAATAAGAAATGAGACCTTTAAACTAAAGGCAGTTTTTCGTAAATCTAGGGTGTTTTTTCTTATATTTAGGGTTTTTTTTCTTTTTTTAAAGGCAAATCGCCCTAAAAATGAAACCAAATAAAAGCAAAAAAATCTATTAATTTTTCGGTGGTGGGGGAAGGGGGGTGGCGGGTTGATATTTCCTGGACTCAACACATACACACACACGAACATCGATTCAGATAATTTGTTTGTTGAATTGTCGCTATATCGAACGATGCCGTTGGGGGCAGGAGGCAGCAGACTTGTGTAACCGCTGGTTATAACTGAAAAATCATCTTTATAATCGAATTAATGAGATATATATAAGGAAAAAATCAACTTACTTGAGAAAAACATTAGGTCACTACGAGGGATCGAACCCACGGCCTCTCGAGTCTAACGCTCTAGCGCTGCACCACAGTCCCATCGCGCTAAGCAACGTACAAACACTGTACACATCTTATTTTCTTGCGGTCTAAGTTATACATACAAAAACTTGTATTTTTTTGCTGATGGCTGTGATACTTAGGGCCGTTTCTTCGCATGCTTAACATAAATTAGTCTTTAAACTCATAATTTCCATATGTATATAAGGTTTTAAGACTACTTTAAATTTAACATGTGGACGAAAAAACTTAATTAGTAATAAAAACTCTAATAAAAAAAAAAAAAAAGTGTTGACTCACACAGGAATCGAACCCACGACCTGTATTTTCAAATAGCAAAGATGAAAGTGCGAGTGCTTAGACCGCTGGGCTACCCATTCTAACTCACTTGCTTTGACCTGTCAACTACACACACATGTACATAATATGTTTTACATGCATGTATCCGTTTATTGCGTCTTAAAATTTTCGTTTGAATATTGGCAGTTTTTAGCGCAATTTTTGGTGCTATTTTGTTCTACGTTTTAGGGCGATTTCGCCCTAAAAATAAGAATTTACTTTTGGAGTCCACTCATAAAAATTCGCCCTAAAAAATAGGACAAATTTGCCTTTTTGAAAAAACTAACCCTAAAAATTATTTTCCATGGCGATTTTTCGTATATTTAGGGCTAGCCACCCGTATAATAAGAAAATTTTTCGTAGTTTTAGGGCGATCTCGGTTTTAGGGCGACTTTTCTAGTATTTAGGTAAAAATTTCTATGAGTGTAGCAAAACCGGGAACTTTGAAATTCAATTACAAGAGAACCATGGCCGACCGCCAAGTTCTTTTTGCACGTAAATTCTTAAGAAATCGCGGTCCATTGAGGATAATTTTTTCGCGAATTTCGGGGGTGAGCCCGCTAATGTATAGTATTACCCAAACTTGCGCTGCGTAGGAAGCCCAAGAATATGTGTGTGAAATCTCAACCTTCTAGCTTTTATAATTTCCGAGATCTCAGCGTTCATACAGACGGACAGACGGACATGGCTAGATCGACTCGGCTGGTGATCCTGATCAAGAATATATATACTTTATGGGGTCGGAAACGTCTCCTTCACTGCGTTGCACACTTCTGACTGAAATCATAAGACCCTCTGCAAGGGTATAAAAACTTTAACATCAAAACAAACCATAAATACGTTTGCCTGTAATACCTCCGGAAAGTTGGCCAATTTCAGCATTTTTCGAACTTTGAGGTCCTTGTGAGAATCCTTGCGTCGGGGAACTGTTTCGAAAACGCAGGTTATCTTGGAAATTCGTAACGTATTTAAAACAATAGCATCCATCGAGGTAAATTTTCATGTTTTGAGTCCTATTTTTTTTTTTATCAAAAATAAAGATTACCATTGAAGCAAAAAGATAAAAATCATAAATTTAAAAATCATGGCAGGAATGCATAGATTGGTGAAAATAATTTTTTTAGGGCTATTAAAAGTGGACGATTTTTTTGTTTGTGTAAATAAAAATATCAGTGGGGGTAATATCAGAACAATTTTTTTGTTGCAAACTTTTTAAATACCAAAATTTTATTCATTCTTCACACGAGTGGGGGGGTGATATATCACCCATATCACCCCCCGTGGATCCGCGCATAAAAAATATTGATTATTTTCGGTCCCTGCTTTTTTCAATTCCAATGAAAAGTTCTTTCATTACCATTACTTTTTTCTATTTTTAATGAAATGACTAATACATTACAAAAGTAGTTAACTATTCACAACTCTATCGTGTATATATAGTATCTTTACAACAAAATTTTTTTTCATTACAAAATATTTTAATTTTTAAATTGGCATTTCCAGCAGTGTGTAGCCAGGCAAAAACTCGAAAATTTATTAAAACATATTTTTATATGATTTTGAGTCTAAAGTTCTATGATTTATTCCAAGGCCCTAAATAGATAAAAATGCGCAGAAATATTAAAAATGATCTGCCCAGTGCAACGTTATTGTATGTGTGTGCCGACCGCTGCTGTAAACACTTAAAAAAATATACCAAAATAAATCTGTGAATTACCCAATTACCAGGGCATTTATATATTTTTTTCCATCAAATAACCACCACCAAATTATTTAGCTAAATCGAATTGACATTAGTTGTCCGAAGCTGTTCCAATTTTCACATGACCCTGAAATACAGAAATTGGAAAGCACCTTGAGCACAATGAAAAAAACACGAATGGTGGATACATTTTCAAAAAGTTTTAAAAAGAAGAACTTTGAAATGAATAGAAAGACTCGATTTCAAAACAAACAGTGAATCGTTTGATTAGCAGAACACTTAAAACTAAATCAAATGATTTGATTGAAATCGAATTCAAGTGGGAACCAAAACAGGCCAAAGTAAACCTTCCTCGGACCCCTTAATAGGGACATTCAAAACTTTGCTCCAAAAGAACGGTACACAACATTATTTTCTGAAAGCAACAAAATCCTTGCTTACGGCCCTACCTGATATATTTGCTTACCGAGCTTAATGAACACTTTCTTGACTGCAGACTTTTATGTTAAGTTTTAAATCTTTGTTGTTGAGATGGAAAAAATGGAGGTATTACTACTAGATCAAAAGTGAATAAAAGCAGATTTCCTGCCATGTTTACATCCCCCTTTATTATTGAATTAGACTACTTAAAATTCAAGTACCTGGCTTGGTCCGTTCACTCATTTGTGGTAACCTCTCAAGTCTGATAAAGGTCTCTGCCCCACATGCATACATACGAACATGCCTTGGGCTCACGTACTTTGGATGACTGGATGCGGCAGGAAAATCAAACAAAGCAATGAAACAATAGAGTGCATTTAAAATTTTGTTGCTATCGATTTTCGAGGCGGAAAAGAGGCAGCAAAAGTGCAGTGTCCAAAGCGAGAAGGAGATGGATAGCGGGCCATCTCCTATGTTGTCGTGCACACACATCCACATGCCCACTTCATCACACATATATGGAGTAAACATAAAAAATGCAAATGTGCATGGACATAAAACCCACCCCATCAGCCCACTCGAAAGCCGTTTGCATTGCCGAAACATGCGGATGCAACAGACCGAGGTCTGATCCAGGGCCAGAGCCTCAGCCTTGAATGCACCCAAAAGGGTTGGGCATCCTCCTGATGCCGGGCATATGCTTCCCCCGGTGAGAGTGAACTCCTTTCCTCGACCCCTTTTTAATGTCGGGGCTCGGTAAAACGTCTAATGAAGTTGGAAGCCGCTTGTCGGCTGCACCCGACCACCCACTCCCACTCCCACTGAAGCGGATGTGGTGGCTTTGGGGTGGCGGCTGCATGGGCCTTGTTCGATGTGTTGTCAGCAATTCAACCGCACACAGACGATTGCCAATTTGGGATGCACGTCCCCTGGACATCCATGCAGCATGCACACATCCTGCGTGCACAGTCAGGTGCAATATCCGCAACAAGAGAATTGTGCATTTTTAAATAATATTGCATGCGCCCACGTCCCCCTCGATTAAAATTGCAAATGAATGGCCATTTCGGTGCTGAAGTTTGCGGTCTGTCCTCAAAGGATAGTCTTGTCGGAGAGTTGAGGCCTAATGGGGAAATAGACGAGGCTGCGTCGACATGGCTTCCGAAAACTTTTCTCCAGGCTCACAATTTACATTGATTAATGAATGCACTTCGAGTGCACTTCAGGGCGGGCGCGCTGTGCTGCATCTAAAGCAATCAATGGCAGCGGCAGAGCCTGTCAACAATCCCACTCCCCAACTTCTGCTCAATCATTTCGATTCCATTGCCGCCGGCCGTCGAGAGTTGGTGATGAAGCTCATTCGGGAAATCATCCATCAGATGACAGAAACCGGCAGAAGCACCCAGACAGTCCGGACATTCGGACGGACGAAACGTCAAGCAGCAGATGAATATGGAAACTCGGATAATAGACGAAACGGACATTGATGCATGTATGATATATGAATCAAAATAATGGCCTGCGGTGGGCGGGAATGGGCCGAAAACTTAATTACACAGCTGCTTTGGAAATGCCACCGGACCACCGCTGAGATGTTATTCTGCTGATGCTGTTAAAAAGCTTCTTCAAAAAAATCATTCAAATTTGGTGACTCATAAAAAAAAAAACTTTTCACTTCCCATACCGGGAATTGAACCCGGGCCTCCCGGGTGAGAGCCGGGTATCCTAACCACTAGACAATATGGGATGGACAAGTTGCGTTGGCTAAACCAGCAACACGAGGCACCTCCGAGCATTGCTTGAGCTATAAATAGAAATTTAGCCATAGGGTGACTCGTGCAGTTGCCCACTATTATGGTTTTGGGAATTTTTTTTAAATATTCAATGGATTGCAACTGAAAATTAATGCTGGAAAGACTAATACTCCCAATGTGACAAAAGAGGACGGGAGGTGATTGCGGGGGTATATATTTTGGCTCATATGAAACAAGGAAATTTAGCCCGTGGGCTTGAACAAAAAAAAACAATTCAGTCGGAGCGCCTCCTCGGCCACATGCAATGGAAATTTCAACGGAATAAAAGAAAGGACGGCTGGAGGAAAGGGGGAGGAAGTAGAAGTGGGGGTTGGATTGGGCACAGATCGCTGTGCAGGGGTTGACTTTTTCAGAGCAACTGGCTGTGTGAGCCACTCGACATATTGAAGCATATTAATTAAAAACATTTTCATTTATTAAAGGAGCAGTCGACTGCCACCTAAAGGGTCGCAGGTGTGAGGGCGAACGAGCCGGTGGCATCTGAAAGGCTGCCGCCCCTTCAGCAGTAGGATCTGAAAGAAGATTACTGGCAGTGTTGCCGGCAGCTAATGGTTCTGTTGATTTATTATGTAATTTTTTAAGGGAAGGGTAATTTAAAATTTTAAAATTTTTTTTATTTTGTCTAGAATGTACTGCGAAAGTTTAAAATCGGTTGGACTAGTACTTTAAAAAATATGAGCTTTGTAAGTTGTATTTTGAAGTTAATTTACTCTAAAGCATCGCAGATAAATTGCGTTTTGTCTCGGCTCAACCGATCGTTTTCAAACTTGTTGTATATTTTTCTGCCTTTGGGAAGGTCTGTTTTTATTTATACTTTAAATATTTTTTTACTAGTAGGTCTTGAAAATACAAACATTTTATTGTGCCTTAAAAATCGCGAAAAAATTACTCTCGATGGACTGCGATTTCTTAAGAATTTACGTGCGTCTCGCTTGCAATTGCATTTTAAAGTTGCGAGTTTTGCTAAAAAACAAAGTAGAATTTTCTATGTTTTTGAGGTCTTTTGCTATAAAAACATATGGGCTTTCCGTTCGTTGTCAAAATAATAAGCGTTCAAAAAAATTCGACGAAAATATGTAGTTATTTTTATAGCATGCCAGACCCCACAACCGCAAGTTAAATCTCCTCGTTGGACAGTGATTCCTTAAGATTTCAAGTGACCATGGAAGACCAACACCGCGGTCCAAGACGGATTATCTATTTTAACATTTTTGTACGGTCTAAAGAATTTTATAATCCTAAGTTAGGATTCCTAACCGCAATACAAGTACTTAAGACAATTGAAATAAGAAGTGCTCTGCGCCGCAGGCGAAACATATTTTAAAACAAATCGCGCGATTTGTTTAAAAGTATCCTTGGACCTCGATTTCTTGAACTTTACTTTTATAATACCTTTATAAGTTACGCATATGTTGGTCATCCATGGTCATTCGAGTTTTTAAGAAATCATTGTCATTCGCGGTTGTGGGGTCTGGCCTGCTCTAAAATCAATTACACATTTTTGTCGAATTTTTTGAACGCCTGTTATTTTGACAACGAACGGAAAATAATTTCCGCCGATAATCTTTCATCGATGGTAATTTTTTCGCGATTTTTTGAGCACAGGCCCCTCTTCTAGACTATTTCCTTTTATTTTACCACTTCATTAAGAATTGGTGAAGCAATATAAGAATAATTTTTTATTCGGAAATCGCGTGTATTCCGGCGCACAGAATTTTTTAAATTTTAAATGTCTCTTAAAAAATACATGTTTTTAAATTAAAAAAATTTTTAAGGTATTTTTCTGAAAGATATTGGGTTGGCAAAAAAGTCATTTAATTTTTTTTCAATATTTTCAAAGATGATTTATTTATATCAGGACTTATAATTAATCAATTATGTATTGGCCGTTTTGTTCGACCACTAATGACCATCTCTCGGGCAGCTGCATAATTCCGCGCTCGAAGAACTTTTGGTCTTTTCCGGCAAAGAATCGAGACAAGTGGTTTTCGACAGCCTCATCTGAATCAAAGTTTTTACCATTCAAAGAGTTTTGAAGAGAGCGAAACAAATGGTAATCTGAAGGTACTAAGTCCGGACTATAAGGTGGATGTGGTAGCACTTCCCAATTCAGCTCCGTTAGTTTTTGCCGAGTGACCGAAGATGTGTGGGGCCTAGCGTTGTCATGGTGAAAGACTATACCCTTGCGATTAGCTAGTGCCGGCTCCTTTTCTTTAATTTTTTCCGCCAAATTGGATAGCTGGCGACAGTACACATCTGAATTGATGGTTTCATTCCGTCCCAGCAGCTCAAAGTGCACTACACCCTTCCAATTCCACCAAACAGACAGCATAACTTTCCTCTGATGGATATCGGCTTTTGATGTGGCTTGGGCTGGCTCATCTTTCTTGCTCCATTATCTTTTTCGTTGGACATTATTGTAAACAACCCACTTTTCGTCGCCAGTAAAGATCCGCTTCAAAAAAAGATCGTTTTTAATCCATTGCAGCAGAGAATGGCAGATATTGATACGCATAGTTAGGTGAATTTCCTTTAAGTTATGCGGAACCCAAACATCGAGCTTGTTTACGTGGCCAAGTTTCTTCAAATGGTTTTCAACCGTTGTATGCGACACACTGAACTTCTCGTCTCAAAAACGGCCGATGGTCGACCAGAACGTGGGGCGTCTTTAACTCCAAAATCTCCAAGCCTGAATGGCATCTTTACATACACTTCGCACAATTTTTCGCGAGCTTCGACCGATTTTTTTCCTTTTCGGAAATAAAAAAGAAAAATATGTCGAAAATGCTTACTTTGATCCTCCATGTTTAATTTGCTATAGCTGCCACAAATGTTATCGAATAATTACCAAATTTTCATCGATAGTACCTAAGACAATAAGCTTTAAAACGATACTAAAAAGTGTGACCCTGGTGCTCGATTAGTCGTAAATAAATTAGATTAAAAACGATTACTAAAAAAAACGACATGACTTTCATGCCAACCCAGTATTAAGCTATCCCACAAAGTTGATTACCAAATATTAAATCTGAGCTTAATTCTAAACATATTTTAAAAAAAAATTAGTATTAGTAAAATTTTCCTAAATAAAAAATAATTTTTGACTTTGAACCGTTAAAAAAAATATTTAAAGTTATGTGTGCTCTATGTGTGCTATACATGTATGTTTAAGTGCGTTTTTCTCGAAACCACGCTTTGAAAGTCCGTGATCATCGGCATTTCTAAACGGCTCAACCGATCGTTTTAAAATTTGTCGCATATATATTTGCATAAAAAAAACCCGCCCCTGGGAAAATTATTTTTTTTTTAATTTTAAGTTTTTTTTTTTTCATCCCAAAGTCAAATTTTTTAGGTGAAAAACGCATTTTTGACTGTGAAAGAGCAAAACAAATTCTTAAAAGAAAAAATTAAAAATCGCGTCTCCCAGGGGGCGGGTTTTTCTTTTTTTAAGCGAAATGTAAAAGCAGAATGGAAGTCCGATAATTTTGGGAGGAGATACAGTGATCACCGCAAAGCGCTTTTTTTATTAGTGTTCCAGCAATCGCTTTGCCACCGATATACACTTTTTGATACCAAAGACCAAACCACCCCCCACCCCAACCAAATAATATTAATACTCGTATACGATTTCGCTATAGCATGGAACTCTAAAAAGTTCGGGTTCTAGTAATGCCCACACTCGAAAGTTGCACCGAAGGTTTTCAGATGTTCTAGTCAGGACTAAGTCTTTCAACCGAAAATCCAAACTTTTACACCTAATCCCAAGGGACTTACGAAGAAAGGAGAGTAGGCCGTTTATCAGCCAAGCCCTAGAATTCGGCTTCTAACAAATTGCCCAACTTCAATGCAGTACATGCATGTCCATGATCGAAGTGGGGGGGATGCTGCCTTATACTACGTACGTCGCGTGTAGGACCATAACATAAATTTAAATGATAATAGCGAAAACATACATTGCCAGTTACTTTGTTGCTAATTGCGGTATAGGACGACTTTGCTCTAATTGAAATACAACACGTAGTGTACCCGGCTCCTCAGCCCGCAGCCCCGGCAGAATCGTCTGACTTTCCCGCAGAAGGCTTCGTACTGAAGACGGCTTTTGGGCTGTCTTCTGGCAGGTGAACTTGTTTCTCTTTTGGCGCTGCGCTAACCAGACACCATTTATCATTGCTGGCCCGAAACTGGGAAAACTAGATTTCTCTGCCGCCATCTGACCGAGTAGAGTACTGACCACGGCCGCAACGTCAAAAGCTAACTCGCTGGGAGTCATCTCTCGTAGCTGGTTACCGCTGCTCACTATTCGGTGAGACCTGAGATTTTTTCGTAAAATTAATTTTAATTACCCAGCAATGTTGTCGCCAAAAACCCCTCCAGTTGCTGACTTGTCAATTCGTTATAGACAGCTGATCAATAACAATTTTTCAGGCATTTCCGCTTCTAATTAAGCGCTAAGCTGTGGGCAACCAATGGAATTCACAATTCTGAATATAATAAAGAAGAGAAAACGCTATAGGCGAGTGCGTCGACTATCAGATACCCGTTGCTCAGCTACAGGGAGCAAAGCGACAGTTTCAGAGATGGCATTACAGCGACATCTAGCGCCGATTTCATTGTGAGCACATAACTTTTTAATGAGTAATGCGATTTTAAAATTCTTTTTCTATTGACAAATCAAATAAAATAAAATTTACACTGCGAAAAATCGTCGGCACCACAAACTGCGGTTTGTGGGCTTTAGGATAGACTTGCCACCGCGGCATTAAATTAAAAATGTAGAAGAAATTTTTTAAATCGGACCATTCGTTAAAAAGTTTTATATCTCCATCTCACTCGCACTCCCCTTAGCTGAGTAACGGGTATGTGATAGTCGGGGCACCCGACTATAGCGTTCTCTTTTGTTCTATATGATTTTGCACTGATATTTGATTCTAGTTAGATGGATCCTCATCTAAGCTAAGTAAAAGTACTCTACAAATAGTTATACCCGTTACTCGTAGAGTAAAAGGGTATATTGTATTCGTGCAAAAGTATGTAAAATCTAGAAGGAAGCGTTTCCGACCCCATAAAGTATATATATTCTTGATCAGGATCACTAGCCGATTCGATCTAGCAATGTCTGTCTGTCCGTCCGTCTGTCCGTCTGTATGAACGCTGAGATCTAGGTAACTATAAAAGCTAGAAAGTTGGTATTAATAACGTAGATTCTTGGGCTTCCACGCCCCCCCTAACGACAACAATCGTCATAAATGATTTTATAATGTATCTGGCGCCCACATCTTTTAAGATTTTAAAAATTAATAAAAACAATTTTATAGTGTTTATTAATACCTATCGAAATGTAGAAGACATTTTTCAAATCGGACCATTCATTAAAAAGATAGCTGAGTGACGGGTATCACATAGTAGGGACACCCGTCGGGTGGGTGCGTTTTCTCTTGTTTTTTACAATTAACGAAAATTTGTATGAGCATCTGTTAAGGCGGGGGTGGCTTGATTATAGAAGGTTGTGAGTCCCAGGAAAAGCGGGTGAAAACCGCGCAGAAATAAGATCAGAAACACGGGTAGAAAACTTTGGGGTATCCCACCGGGAAAGTGAGAAAGTGGTTCTTTGTGTGTTGGAAATCCTCTTCCTTTTAGCAAAAAATGTTGGAAATCCTGTATCTTTTAGCAGGCGACGGTGTAGGGAATTTGAAATTCCTTTGGAAAACCACATAGAAACCTCATTTCCCCCTTACTTTTTGTGTCACCCCCGTGTATTTCGAAACCAGAGACGGAAGAAATGTAAGGGGTGAATGAGGTTTAGTCCCTTCCGCTTGTATGGAGAAACCTGATGAAAATATGTTATTTTCCAGAGGAATGTTCCCGCTGGGATTACGCGTCGTGCGTGTGTTTATTATTACACTTGTAAATAGGAACACTAATTACAATAATCTATGTGGCTCCAGAGCTGAGCGGAGAGTTGCGTGAGAGTTGGAGAGGGGAGAGAAGGGCAGTGCGAGCGAGCGAGATGTGGACATCTGGAGAAATCTGCCACTGGACACCGCCTCCAGAAATTAAATTCCCTTTTGGCGAGAACAGCATCTTTGTTATTCTTTTGTGACATTGAAAAGTAGAAAGATGAATGAAAGATGAAATCACAGCTGGTTTTTCCTTTGACTTATACCGAAACAGCTGATAAAATAATCAAAGCATTCCGATTTTTATACCCGTTACTCGTAGAGTAAAAGGGTATATTGTATTCGTGCAAAAGTATGTAACAGGGAGAAGGAAGCGTTTCCGACCCCATAAAGTATATATATTCTTGATCAGGATCACTAGCCGAGTCGATCTAGCCATGTCCGTCTGTCCGTCTGTCTGTCCGTCTGTCTGTCTGTCCGTCTGTCCGTCTGTCCGTCTGTCTGTCTGTATGAACGCTGAGATCTCGGAAACTATAAAAGCTAGAAGGTTGAGATTTCACACACATATTCTTGGGCTTCCTACGCAGCGCAAGTTTGTTTCATCGAGGTGCCACGCCCCCCCTAACGCCCACAATCGCCATAAACGATTTTCAAATGTGTCTGGAGGCCACATCTTTTAAGATTTTAAAAATATATAAACGCCATTTTATAGTGTTTATTAATACCTATCGAAATGTAGAAGACATTTTTCAAATCGGACCATTCATTAAAAAGTTATACGCAATCAAAATTGTTTATATATCTATCTCCCTCGCACTCCCTTTAGCCCCAATAGATAGTCGGGACACCAACCCGAGTACAGCGTTCGCACTCCCTTTAGCTGAGTGACGGGTATTAGATAGTCGGGACACCAACCCGACTATAGCGTTCTCTCTTGTTACTACTCAATTCTGGGACCATAACAGCACCCTGTGATTGTTTCTCGTTCAGATAAATTAAAGGAATCGAGGAAACCGATTTGCTTTTACGAAAAGTTGATCTGGTCTTTATGTTTTTCGGACAGATAGCTATCAGGGACAGGGTCTCAGAAAGCGGCCCTCAAAGCTAGCTTTTACATTAGAGGCCTGAATTTCAAAACTTACAGTACTGTACAGCTGAACACGGTACTCACATTAAGTGTACTCATACAACATTGTAGAGAGTACCCACACTACCGAGTACACTATTTTTGAGTTGCAGGGAGAAATTCGAACTGGCTTACTTAGAAAATGTTGTTTTGATAGGGACATTTAAATGCATAATTTTTGGCAGAGTTGCATATTATTGTTATGGCCGATTGTCGCTGTCATCGAGTATTACTATAAAAGAGTAGAAGTCGATTTGCGTCATGTTCCCCCAGCCCAAACCATAAGACCTAAAATTCTGGAAAAAATTGGGGCTGAATCGTGTGTTAGAGGAGGTGTGCACTAAGAAAGGATTTTTTGAAATTCGGCTCCTAAGGACTCCCAGGACTCTCGAAAAATGCGAAATTGCGGGATTAAAACATGAACCATTCCCACAGTTTTCAACCAAACAAGTTGATATTTTTATTTTAAGCTTTATTTGTGGAAATCTTTGAAAGCCCAGAAGATGAGCCCCAACCGACTTCCGGTTGGGGCACTTAATTAATTTTTCCGCACCGATTATGCGATCGGATCCGTTTTTGGTTTATTGTATGGAGCTATGCGGGGACTTTTTTGGCAGCACATTGTTTTTGTTGCTTCGGCAGTTTGCAGCACTTACGAACGAATTCCGAACACAGCTCTCACAAAAACAACGTCAGCAGAAGCAGAGCGAGAGATTAGAGAGCAGAGAGAGAGTCATTTGAAGCGAAGGAGATGTTTTTTTTTGTTTGGAAACACCTGATCAAAATTTTACTATTGGATACTAGAACGTATTACCTAATTGACGCAATTCTAAGTCAAAGTGTGTAGCCAACCCGTAAAAAGCATAAGAAATTTTCATTTTGATTTAAAAAAAAATTTAGAATGGTTTTAAGGGAAAAACTTTCAGACGTCACATTTGAATGTAAGAAACGCAATGACACACACACACATCGACAAATTGGCATGTACATAAGTATGTAATGATTAAATTAGGATAAAATAACGGATCACCTAATGGATGCAATTCTGATTCAAAATGTGTATGTATCCCGTAAAATATTAAGGAGTTTTAGTTTCTGGGCTCTTCTCGAAATCTGTAAAAAAAATTACAGAAACTATTGAGATATACGTATACATACGTACATATGCATTTTTGTACTTTAAAACAATAAAATGCGTGCAATAATATATGCGTGCACAAATAACATTCCAATTTAAGAAAAGGTAGTATTCGCACCACGTTGATAATCTGGAAATTGTACCAGCCAAAACATACCCACAAAAATTAAAAAAAGTTGGTTTTAAATTGTGTTAAAGGCGGGGGGAAATTGTTTGAAAATTTCGTCTCCAAAAGGCTAACACGTCATATTACATCCACAGTTTTCACTAAAAAGAGTTGGAGCTTTATGTGCGTTTTTTTTTTAAATTTTCCTTATTTCCGAAAATATTTAACTCCAGCTGTTGATCCCCAGCCGACATTGGGCCACTTCCTTTTTTGTTTACCTACCGATCCTGCGGGCGGATCCGTTTTTCGCTTAAACCATTTTGTCCGTGGCCTTTCATAGGTTTGTGTTATTTTTTATATATTCTTTTTTAAGCTTTTAAGGTTTTTGGTGGTTAGATCTGTTCGAAAAAAACAGTACAAAAAATAGTAAGAGTTTTTCTCTGCATTCGCTTAGTTAACCAAAATGATACATTTAGAGGTTAGTGCGGGGTTAAGTTGCGATTAAGGAGGTATTAGATAAATTAGGGTAAAAGTAATGTAAAGAAAGAGTGAAAGTGAGAAAGGTAAGGTTCGTTTGGACTTTATCGAGGATAAGGTGGGTCTAGGTGACAAACAAGTTTTAATAAGAAAAGGTGAAGTTAAAGTAAGTAAGTAAAGTAAGGAACATTTTTTTTCAGGTGAGACTAAAGTTAGGTTAGCTAAGAAGATGAAAAACTTGTGTTAAGGTGAAAATAGCATTAAGGTGCTAAAAAAGTGTGCCAAGGGTGAGAATAAAATAGGTGGGGTTAAGGTGAAGTAATATTAGGGTTAATGCGGTGTTAAGGTAAGGTATGTTATGGTTAGGAGGATATGGATAGAATATTAGTGCGTTCTAGGTGGGTTTACTGTTTAGCTAAGGTTAGGCGGGATTTTACTCGGATATTCTTTGCTAAAAGTAGCGGACAACGTCGCTTTGGGTGTTGCTAGTCATTTATATTTGCCTGTTGTCTGTGTTTGCCGAGTGCTATGCGAAATGATATGGCTTATAGACAGCCAGATGCACCAGGGCCATTTTGTTAGAGCCTGGGGAGAAGTTCTTTATTAAGGGGGGGTAGGGTCTTTGGCACCAAAAAATCGACTAACTTTGCGATTTTTTCTATAAAAACTGGTTGGATGGATTTAATTCAAACCTTTTGTATATTATTAAGTGTCATTTAAATAATATCCACTAATTTTTATAGCCGATACTATCGGCTAATATATCGGTGGCAAAGCGATTGCTGGAACACTATTAAAAAAAGGCGTTTTGCGGTGTTCACTGTACCTCCGCTAAAAATGATCGGATTTCCATTTTGTTTTTACAATTCGCTTAAGAATTAAAAAAACCCGCCCCCTGGGAAGCCCTTTTTTAAATTTTTTATTTTTAAGAATTTTTTCCGAAAGTCCAAAGTCAAAAATGGGTTTTTCACCTAAAAAAATTGACTTTCGGCTTAAAAATAAAATATTTAAAGTTAAAAAATAAAAAAAAACGCTTCCCAGGGGCGGGTTTTTTTAATGCAGAAAAATATGCGACAAATTTGAAAACGATCGGTTGAGCCGTTTAGAAATGCCGATGAACACGGACTTTCAAAACGTGGTTTCGAGAAAAACGCACTTAAAGATGCACTTACGTACCTAAAGTCTTAGAGGTTAGGGTACTAGTTTTAGCATAACTTCTAAACTTTTTGTCCGATTGACTTACAACTTTTTTTGTATAATCTTAAGATGTTAATCTACAAGAAAAAAATTTAAAAAAAATATCAGTCGACTACTACCCACCTTTTATTAATAAAATACCATTTGGGAATGTTTCCAACAATTTATGGTACATTTAAATAGTTCTGTGCTAATATTGGTCCCAAAAATATAAGGGAATTTTTCTAGCCTTATTTGGCATTAAAAATGTAATTTTTTTGCAATTTTGAATGCTCTGCTTGGAGACACTTATAGTCTAGTCACACTATGTGGGGTAACCTATCGAGTGAGCCAGTAACCCGATTACTCCAAAAAAGTGTTTCCACTGGGTTAACTCCAAATATCGAGTAATGACATCTAGTGTTTGTTGTTTGTGTTGTGTTGTTTATTTCACTAGGGATGGACCTTCAACGATAGGTAATAAATACAAAATATACCGAAAAATACAAAAAAATACTCAGAAATACCAAAGACCCTAAAAGTACTTTACTTTTGCCCACATCTAGTTGCCTATACACAGCCTATGTAAAAAAAACAGGGTTATGTCAATAACCCCATAACTCCATAACTCCACCCTAGTGTAAATAGGCTATTACATATACTTAGTAACCTCATCATAATGGAAATATATTTAAGGCCTTTGATCTAATGTAAAAAATGACTAACAGAAAAAAAAATACAAATTGGTCATCAATCGGGTATTTTTTCATATCAATTTCGGCCTATATGTGGCCATATCAAAATTATATTTTCGAACATACCAAATTGGTATTTTCGAACATGATTAATATGGTATTTTTCATACAAGATTGTTATGCGCACATATCAAATTTTCCTACAAAATTTTGTATTGTATTTTCTCTAACTCAGAATCTTTTCTGCCACGAAAAAAATCGTGGGCATGGCTGCAGAGGCCAAGTTGCTAGGTCCTGTTATTATTTTGTGCTCGGGGAACGAGGTTCAAATCCGCTCACAATTTTTACAAATTATTTTCATTTTGTATTAGTAATCTTATCATATTAACTTTTTACCACAATTTTATTCTTAATATTTTAAGGAAATGTTAATTATGCGCCTTAAAAACTTTTTACTTACTCTGTAGCCGGTTTTGAACCGGGGTTTTCAGTCGCATTAGAGTCGGATGCGTTACCTATTGGGCCATCGCGACAAGTTTTTTACATATATTAGCTAAACTTGAATGTAAAACAAGAGAGAACGCTATAGTCGGGTGCCCCGACAATCAGATACCCGTTACTCAGGTAAAGGGAGTGCGAGGGAGATGGAGATAGAAACTTTGAACACGCATAACTTTTTAACGAATGGTCCGATTTGAAAAATTTCTTCTTCATTTCGATAGGTATTGATAAACACAATAAAACTGCATTTTTACTTTTCCGAAATATTGAAATTTTTAAAATCGTATATAAGCGATTGTGGGCGTTAGAGGGGGCGTGGCACCTTTTTGAAACAAACTTGCGCTGCGTAGGAACTCCAAGAATCTGCATGCCAAATGCCAATCTTCTAGCTTTTATGGTTTCCGAGATCTCAGCGTTCATACGGACAGACAGACAGACAGACAAACAGACAGACAGACAGACAGACAGACAGACAGACGGACAGACGACAGACGGACAGACGGACATGGCTAGATCGACTCGGCTAGTGATCCTGATCAAGAATATATATACTTTATGGGGTCGGAAACGCTTCCTTCTAGCTGTTACATACTTTTGCACGAATACAATATACCCTTTTACTCTACGAGTAACGGGTATAATTAGCTCGTTTAAGCATGCTCAACTTGTAAGTGTGACCACAGCATATAAAGCGTTATAATACCATTGTATACCAGAAATACAATAAAAATACAAATTCACAGCCATACTATTTTTTCGAAGACTTTTCGATGTCCCATTTGATATGAAAAACATATCAATCTTTCAAGTATTCATATTAATTCTTTACGGATTCATATCAACATTTGTAATTGATATGATTTCGTATCATATTGGTATGAATTCGTATTATTTTAATATGGAAAAATTGATATGTATAGATTGAGGAGACAATATCAATCTGGTATTGTTCCGTTTTTTTCTCTGTGTAGTTTCGACTAGTCGATTATATCGAAAACCGTCGACTGAAATTCTGTCAAACAATCGACTTTAGTCACAATCGATAGTTTTCCAGCTCTAGCATACACAAATAACACAGGTACACAGCCAAAAATTTCAGTTTCATTTCTAGATTTCCATGATATTTGGGTGCTCCTGAGTAAAAGTCTTATGTTCCATCACCTACAGGTTCTGCGGTATAGCTAGGAATACAACAAACCGATTTTTGCCGACATTTGGAATTATGTGGCCTATATAATTGGACTTTAAAAAATTAGTTCCATTTGAGATTTAATTTTTAGAATTGGGTTTCCATCAGAGAAATCGTAAAAATTTTGCGATTTTCAACTTTGACGTCGAATTCCACAGACATGGGCAATGGTTGACAATGGGGACCATTTTTTAGGAATGCCGTGATGTATTGAGAGCAGAGTTCAGTGAAAATAATTAAGGTAAGTCCAATTTCGAAATGTTGTTAGCAGCTGTAAACGGACAAAAAATCACAGTTGTCGCAAGCTTAAAAAATGTATAAAACTAATTTCGGTTTTAAGACGTGTATTCCAAACGAAGCCATTGCCAGCATTTTGCCATTTTTTCTAACTTTTTGACTTCTAAACTAATGACTGGAACTCAATGGAGTGTACACACAAAAAAAAACTTGGTAAAATCGACTGTAATAATTGTCAAACTGGCCCCAACCAGCAAAATGGTCAATTCTACTAAGTAAATAGTTATTCCACAACAACAAAATACACACAATTAGCTAAGACACACACCCAAAGCAAAAACAAAATACACGTAACTATTTTAATAGTTACGTAGCTATCTTTGTTGGTCAATTTTACCAAGCAAATTTTTTTTGTGTATTAGACAGTTAAAAAACATTCTATTACCTGTAAAATGATTAGTTGATGGCTAAAATCTGTCTATCAGAACTCATGTTAGAAAATAAAAGTGTCAAAAACGTTTTTTACACTTTAAAAATAATTGTTACCATACAAAAAATTGTAAGTGCTCTTTACTTAATCAGGGATATGTACCTTACCGGAAAAGCAAGGTCGCCTTAAGTGCGTATTTCATCGATATTTTTTTGTAAACTGGTGTAATTGCTTTAAGCTTGGTTAGCTGAGTAACGGGTATCTAATAGTCGAGGCACTCGACTGTAGCGTTCTCTCTTGTTTTGGTTTCGAAATTTGCCCCTTTGGAATTTCGGAATCAAAGTTATTTTTATGTTAAGTGCAACAGTGTATTTTAATTGAACATTTTCAAAACAAACAGTCAGACATTATTTGAAAAAAGCATGTACATAATAATACAAAATGTGTAGCTTCTTTAAGACCTATTTTACTTTTCTCATTCACATAAGTACAAGCTGATGATAAGATAATTTAATAGTTACTATTAAAAAGGTGAACAAACTGCATACCTTCCAATTGGTTTAATGTTGTGTCCACACCCAGAAAAAAATATGGACTTAAAACCCAAAAAATGGACTTAGAACAAAGGTAATATGGACTAATTTTGGACCTAAGGAATCTTAGACTTGTTTTAAGTCCATTGTTGGACTTAACACACTGACTTGTTTTAAGGCCATGATGGTCTTAAAAAAGTCTATATTACCCAAAAATTTAGCATTTATATATCCATCTAAACTTACAAAAGCAGTTAGCCACTCGAAAATTTAATAAGGGCGTAGCCCAGAGGAAACTATGCCAGCTCCCGGTTTTTTTGAACCAGACACAGTTAAGTAAACCCATGCCGGTCGGCTTCGCTAATCCTAGACGGGCCGACTGGCACATGTACAAAGAAGTTCTGACGAATATCCTACCCATGGTACCGCCAGAAAACATTATAAGCCCACAAGGGCTAGATACAACAGTAGATACTTTTACAGAAGCATGCAACTCGGCCTTCAAAGTCGCATGCCCCATAGGGAAACCAAGAGGGAAGAAAAAACCCACCTGGTGGACCCAACAACTATCAATCCTCAGATCAAACTGCAGATGCCTGTTCAACAGAGCAAAGGCAGGAAATGAGGACGCTAACTGGCAGTATTACAAGCTAGAATTAGCCTTGTACAAAAAGGCCATTAGAAGAGAAAAACGAACTGCATGGCAAACGTTCTGCTCTGACATAGAGAAAACGACTGATGCTGCAAGGCTCAGGAAAATACTCTCCAAGACAGCCGCGCCCCTAGGCTATCTCCAGAAAGCAAATGGATCCTGGTCAGACTCAAGCGACGAGTCCTTAGACCTTCTTCTAGATGCTCACTTCCCAGGTAGCCAACATATAGGCCAACCCCCAGAAAGAATTGGCGGAGAAGGGATCAATCTAGATCTCCTTATATCAGACCGCAACATTAAATGGGCCATTCAGAGCTTCAAACCATACAAATCACCGGGACCAGACGGAATAACACCGGCACATATCCAACAAGCTGGTCAGCTAGCTATAAATTGGCTTAGTAAAATCTGCCACACCATTCTGGCAGTAGGAGAACTACCAACAGCATGGCGAGAAACGAAAGTGGTCTTCATTCCCAAGGCAGGGAAAGCCACCCACACCACAGCAAAGGACTTCAGGCCAATAAGCCTGACATCATTCCTGCTAAAGAGCTTTGAAAGACTGATTAGCCTACACTTGAGAGCCACTATCGACCCGACACAAATGTCAGAGGCGCAACATGCCTACACCAAAGGTAAGTCAACCGAATCGGCGTTACACGTCGTGGTAAGCAGCATTGAGAAATCACTCAATAATAAGGAATACACATTGATCGCCTTCCTAGATATAGAGGGAGCTTTCAACAACGTGCTTCCCACAGCAATAACAGACTCCCTCACAGAGCTAGGGGTGGAGGCTCAATTGGTGGGGCTGATCCATAAACTGTTGATAAGCAGAATGGTTACGGCCGCACTAGGGACCTCAACCCAGACCAGACTAGTGAACAGAGGCACCCCGCAAGGAGGTGTACTATCACCCCTCCTGTGGAATATCGCAGTAAATAAACTTCTGCGAATTCTAGAAGGAGGGGGTTGCAAAGTAGTAGCATACGCGGATGATGTCGCTATCATCTTTAATGGTAAGTATCCACAAACACTCTGCGATCTCATGACCGCAAAGCTAAAAATATTATCGGACTGGACGATAAAAAACGGACTCGGGGTAAATCCCTCAAAAACGGAACTTGTTCTATTTACGAATAAGTACAAGATCCCTCCACTTAACCCACCCATACTAAACAATTGTAATCTCTCTTTTAGCGAACACGCAAGATACCTGGGGTTGGTATTAGAAAAGCGGCTCAAATGGGGCCTAAACAACCAAGAGAGAATCAAAAAAGCAACCATTGCACTTTACTCCTGTAAAAAAGCAATTGGGCTAAGGTGGGGGATGTCCCCTAAAATTGTCAACTGGATCTACTCAGCGGTGGTCAAGCCAATCCTTCTATACGGGGTGGCTCTATGGTGGACCGCTCTAAAAAAACAATGCATCCTAACTCCCCTAAACAAAGTACAGCGAATGGCGGCTTTGTGTATCAGTGGAGCTCTTCGAACTACCCCAAACGCTGAACGCGATCTTGAACCTCCAGAGCCTGGACTTAGCAGGCATGGAAAGGGCGAAATCGGCAGCTATTCGACTGAGGGATACAGGGCAATGGAAAGCCCAACTCTATGGTCACGCTAAGATTCTTCAGCATGACAAATCGATACCGGCAAAAACGGATCTATGTAAAACCCGTGAATACAGTCACACACCCTTCGAGGCTCTGATCCCAGGTAGGGAAAGAATGGGATCGGGGTCGACCGGGCTCAATAGACGCTATCTGCTTATATACAGACGGCTCCAAACTAGACGGACACGTCGGCGGAGGCATATACTCCGAAGAACTAGAGATCAGGCAGTCTTTCAGACTCCCTGACCACTGCAGTGTCTTCCAAGCAGAAGTGCATGCTATAAGAGAAGCACTCGTCTGTATAAGGGACATAAACACCCAAGACAGACACATAAATATATATAGTGATAGTCAGGCGGCTATTAAATCAATCTATTCGACAAGCACCAACTCCCGAACAATAGCAGACTGTCGCATATCTCTCCACGAGATAGCCAGTCAGTCTACTATAAGCCTGATATGGGTTCCGGGTCACCGGGACATCGTAGGCAATTGCATAGCGGACGAGTTAGCCAGGCAAGGCACCATCATTAGGGTGGGTCGAATTGGGAGCCCAAAAATCGTATGGGGGGAACGTATTCTTGGAATGATTCTAAGCAACATTGCCGAACAAACTTGTGGTCTAAAATGACGTTTGACCCCCCCCAAACGCGATTGAAAATTACTGGTTTTTTCGTGAAAAATATCATAGTAGCCAGCACAGATGTATTACTGAATTTGAAACCACTATTTTTTTTCTCAAATTCAGTAATATGTCTGTGCTGGCTACTATGATATTTTTCACGAAAAAACCAGTAATTTTCAATCGCGTTTGGGGGGGGTCAAACGTCATTGTAGACCACAAGTTTGTTCGGCAATGTTCCTTAGAATCCTTTAAAGATTACGTTCCCCCTATACGATTCATAACTTTTTTCGGCCCCATACAAATCGACCCGCCCTAACCATCATGCCTCTCCTTCCAGAAAAGGAGAGTGTCGGTATGCCCATGGCGACTTGCAAGCTAAATATCAGAAACAACTTCATCAAACTAGCCAACACTAGGTGGCAAAACGCACCACAGTGTCGTATCACCCACCAGACTTGGCCTGGGATAAACAGTAAAAAAACAGCGGAATTACTCAAATTTAGTCGCACAGAGTGCGGTATGCTAGTTCGAGTCCTTACAGGCCACTGGCTAGTCGGCACACATGCCGGCAGGCTAAAAGCCCCGTACAATGACTTCTGCAGAAGCTGCAGGGACGAGGAAGAGGAAGAAACGGTGGAGCACCTCCTATGTTTCTGCCCAGCCCTATGCAGACTAAGGCTGAAACATCTAGGAAACCCCTTCATTAGCGATCTGACCGAAATATCGGAGATCAACCTTAAAAGTATAAACTCTTTCGTTAAATCTTCCGGGTGGAAGACATGCTAAGTATCCAAATTTTCTAGGACGAGAGACGTAAGACAGGGGACCCCAAATAAGGGAAAAGAGATCACACGGTACCACAATGGACCCACAGAGGTCTAAGTGTGTCAGACGTTAGTCTGGCAGCCGTTTCTAACCTAACCTAACCTAGTTAAGTAAATGTGTCTAAGCGATCTCTTATATACAAGTGAATATGAACAATTATTAAAATAATTACTAATAATAATAATTGTGAACGGCGCACTCTTTCACTGAGCTAACATCTCATATGGGGCAACATTTAACATAGTTAACTTATTTACGACTATTTTTTTTAAAGAAATGTCAAAAAATATTTCAACATAATTCTATTTATCTTAAACAAATTTTGAGTGCTATTGTTATTTGTTTGTCTATGTATGTTTTTTGTAAGATGCTGCAATTTACAGCGTCTTTAATTGTAGGTTATTTTTCTTTTAGGGACACTTTTCCTAAAAGAACATTGAATCCTTCAAAGACAACGATTTTAGTTCATCAAACTTGTGGCTGTCCATATATTACGTAATCACCAAATGATTACTGTAGTGCAAAAAAAAAATTGTTGTTTGAAGAATTGAAAGATATTAAGCAATCCCACAAAGTTGCATACCAAATATTAACGTAACTCAAGCGAGTCTCAAGTGCTGCGTGAATTTCCAAATCAGAGCTTAATTCTAAAATGATTTTTAAAAAATTTGTCTGCCACGTTTCACGTGGAATGAGTCTATGGTAAATAATAAAATAATAAAAAATCATTACTTTTTTTTCTTTACTTAATTTGTTTTTAGATTTTTTATATTTAAAAAAAAAAGTTTTTTTAATATTGTTAATGGGCATGTGCTATTTTTAAGGTAGTGGACTATTTTTTACGCTATTGGTTCCTTAAAATGTATGGCCTTAAATTAAACATTTATGGCCATTTTTTATTATTTTTAAGTCCACAATGGCCTTATATCACCATTTTAGGCAATGTAGTCCATGTTTCCTTAAATCTAGACATTATTTTTTTCTGAGTGCATTTTGAAAAAATCTTATTTCACAAGAATTTCACGAGAAATGATTGCAGGCGACGAAAGTGTGGCCAGATAACACATTGTATACACCGAAGACAGCATAATTTTCTTTGGATTATTTGACATTTACTGTGACCATATGATGCGGTGTGGCAATAACAAATTAAAAATAGAAAGAAAAACCAAAAAAACACTGAAAAAACACTTACCGGAGTTTCGGCAATACATATCGCCATGCCAACAGCAAATTTAAAGCTTGCGATCTGTGTCTTCAACATTTTGAAATATTGCGGGGAAAGAATTATGTTTTTTGGCTAGTTAAACTCTTAGCCGATGTCAATGAAAGAACTGAACAGTGCATATAATTATAAAAACCTTGGGTTTAATTGAACTACATGAAAGCCATACCGTAAAAAATATAAGTGATGAAATTGAATCCATTTTATAGGAATTCAAAATGTCAACCTTTTTTCCTTTTTTTAATATAATTAATTTCATATTTCAGGACTTTAATTCGTAATTGCGGTCTGTCTCAACTTTACCTAGACGTACCGACCAGATAAAACTCAACATACAATATGTTGCAAAGCGTGAGTCAGTTTTCAGAGATCTCTAAAGAAACTCTGGGAAAAAATGCGCAGCTGTCAGATTTGCAATGGACAAAAATCTAAGTGCTGGTGAAGACTTTGAATCCCATTTTTGTTGCCACGCAGAAACTTCAAAGCAAGCAACTACACTTGGAGATTTCTATAAAATTTGGCTAGAATCAATCCTTCGGCCATTACTTCGACAATGAAAAATAATCACAGCGAAATACTGGCGAACTGCCTCGTCAAGAGAGAGGATCAGCTAATGACGAATGAAGTCGTTCTCGCTGAGGCTATTTAGTGCAGAAAAGGGTTTTTTATTATTAATAAATATTTTAAATTTTTAATATTTCATTTATAGGACAACGAAATAGCCCAACCGACTCCATCGACCAGTCAGAAAAGTGGCACTTCTTATCTTGAATATAGCCTTTTAAACTCCTTTATAATTTCGATTTATGTGGCATCTGAATACGAGGACTCCGAAGAAGACATTAACCCACAGATCCAACTGATGCCGTGATGTATTGATTGTATTGGATTGCCGTGATGTATTAAGAGCAGAGTTCAACGAAAATAATTAAGGTAAGTCCAATTACGTAGGCCGCAAAATTCCAAATGTCGGCGAACATAGGATTTTTGTATTCGTAGCTATACCGCGGAACCTGATGGAACATAAGTTTGTATGGGACTTTTACTTAGGAGCACCCAAATATTATGGAAAACTAGAAGTGGTTCGTGGAAATTTTTGGCTGTGTACCTGTGTTATCCTCATTTGTACCAGTTGGCAAAAGTAGTCCACTCGGTACCAGCGATACAAGTCAGTGTGGAGCGTGAATTTTCCGCACTAAAATTGCTTCTATCGGACTTAAGATGAAACTTATAAGAAGGAGCCATCAAGAAGCTGCTTTTTCTGAAGTTCAATAAATAAATTGATTTCCTAAGAAACATCTTATACTTCAATTATAACATTTTCATAGGTTTTAATTAATAATAAAATGAAAAAAATATTAAAATATTTAAAATGTTAATTTTTTTGCCACTTTTTTTCATGACAGCGGACAAATTTTTAATTTATTTTTTAATTGGTTTTATATGAATCCCGCCCTAAAAAAAATGAAAAAAAATATTATATTATATATATGTATTTGGCTACAAAAATTTTGCAGAAGGTATTATTTTTTAGTTGTTAATAACCGCAATTTCAACACCTTAATTTGTTGATTTTTTCAGGCAGAAAGAAACTGAAGAACAGGTGCATTTTTACTGTACTGTTCCTACCAATCTGATTTTTATACCCTTGCAGAGGGTATTATAATTTCAGTCAGATTTTGTAACGCAGTGAAGGAGACGCTTCCGACCACATAAAGTATATATATTCTTGATCAGCACCAATAGCCGAGTCCATCTAGCCATGTTGAGCCGACCTGGGTCGCAAGCTTTAAGTTCGCTGTTGGCATGGCGATATGTATTGCCGCCACTCCTACAGGCACTTTTTCATTGGTTCTCGGGGTTTTCCTTCCATTTATAATGTGTTATTGGCACACCGCTTCTGAACAAACATAGCCAAAGATCAAATTTTCTATTCTTTGGGCCGCGGCTAAAGGCGTTCATCGGAATTCATCCGCTAAATCTGGTATTTTTTTGGTATTTCCTTACTATTTCCTTAGCTCAACTGAGTACCGAGGTGGGAAAAAGTCCCAGCTAAAGGCGTTAGCTACCTATTTGCCTCTCGCTTACTCCTATGCTTAGCTAGCAGTTTTCGTCTTAAGCCTAGTACTCAGTTCGGCTAAGAGTTTTACTAGTCGAAAAATATTAATCTTTTAGTGTGGCCGAAGTTTTTGCATGGTCTTACTGGGTTTGTTGACAAACAGCAAACATCAACTGGCCCCAATTTTAAAATATTACAAAATGTTGAGCCGACTTGGGTCGCAAGAGTTAAATTCGCTGTTGGCATGGCGATATGTATTGCCGCAAATCCTACAGGCCCTTTTCCATTGTTTTTCGGGGTTTTCCTTTCATTTATAATGTGTTATTGGCACACCGCTTCTGCACAAACACAGCCAAAGATCAAATTTTCTATTCTTTGGGCCGCGGCTAAAGAGCTGGGACTTTTTCCCACCTTGGTACTCAGTTGAGCTAAGGAAATAGTAAGGAAATACCAAAAAAATACCAGATTTAGCGGATGAATTCCGATGAACGCCTTTAGCCGCGGCCCAAAGAATAGAAAATTTGATCTTTGGCTGTGTTTGTGCAGAAGCGGTGTGCCAATAACACATTATAAATGAAAGGAAAACCCCGAAAACCAATGGAAAAGTGCCTGTAGGATTTGCGGCAATATATATATATTTTTAAATTATAATGTTAATAAGTTTCTAGATTTCGACTATCGATACATGCCAGAAGCCATGTATCATGTATCAAGAAAAGGTAGCGTACTATTTTTATGCTACCTGATACCGGATCACTGATGCAATATTCTTGCATCATTATTAGTAATCATGTGCGTTCAGAGGAACTATCGTAAGAAATGCATCAGTGATCAGGTATCATGTTCTTCTGCTGAAAGCCCCCAATGAATTTTCTTATATTTGTTTGATTATTCCTATGGAAGCCTTAAGATATAGTGGTCCGATCCGGCTCGCTCCGACATATGTACTACCTGCAATAGAAAGAAGACTTTTGGGAAAGTTTCATCGCGATAGCTTTAAAACTGAGAGACTAGTTCTAATAGAAACGGACAGACGGTAAGACGGACATGGCTAGATAGACTAGGCTATTGGTGCTGATCAAGAATATATATACTTTATGTGGTCGGAAACGTCTCCTTCACTGCGTTACAAACTTCTGACTGAAATTATAATACCCTCTGCAAGGGTATAAAAACAGAGTTGTGTCAATAACCCCATAACTTTTTAACTCCACCCTAGTGTAAATAGGCTAAAACGCTCGCAAAAATTAGTTTTTGGGTATATTGTTTGTTAATTTATCCAATAGGATTGCTAGTATGCGACAACTTTATGTACTAATTGCACCATTTACATGTTAAACTATTTAATTTATATGAAAGACAGCAGCCATTTAGGGCTAAGGGTAAAGAAAACTTACTTGAAAAAAAATGTTTGTAAATAGTTTTAAAAAAAGCTTTTGTAGTTTCCGAGATCTCAGCGTTCATACGGACAGACAGACTGACGGACAGACGGACATGGCTATATCGACTCGGCTAGTGACCCTGATCAAGAATATATATACTTTATAGGGTCGGAAACGCTTCCCTTTTACTGTACGAGTAACGGGTATAAAAAATCAAACAAGTTCAAGAATATTACACAAAATTAAAATATTTTTCTTTTTCTATCAGCAGAAAAGTGCGTTTAATGTAAAGATCATAAAGATTTTGTGTAAATCAATGTAATGCTCATCGTTAACATAATTTCCTCTGTACCCATATTGGGCAATAGAGATCTTTGATGAGACCATCATACCCAAATTTACAGGGCTGGCGAGGAACTTGCGAAATCCTTGCTGATGACCATTAAACTTGATTTCTTATTGTTTCTCTCCGGTCTCTTCTGTAGTTTGTGGCATTTGGTTTTTGACGTCGCGCCTTTTCATTCCCGCTCTTTATCTATCTCGCATATACCTCCCTCGACCAGCCAGTGCCCAGTCCACCACCCCCACCAACCAAGGCGCCAACTGAAATATGTAGCTTTTTGTTGCTCGACATTCGCTTTTGTCCGGTTATAGGGATTTCACTTTTTAGCCATTTCGATTTACTTTGTATGTTTTTTTAGATACTCAGTGAAGAGCGGCGAGAGGTACTCGATAACTGCGGCCGCTGGTTATCTTTGGGCTTAGGTTAGGTTTTCTAGCAGTTTGAAGTGTAATATCTTTTTGGCCTGCAAACTGTTGGTACATTTTGATAACGCAATGTCTTGCCTCAAGCGCCAATCTTCTTTCAAATTGGCAGTTGCATTTGTCACTGGCTAACTTTGAAGAAACTTTCCCGGCAGCCCAAGAGCAGTATGCATGCACAAATTCTATTTTTAAGTATTGCCTATCGGACTGGGGGAAATCGCATGCGATTTCGGGCTGCCTGAAGTGCAACGAAAATCAATAAAACTCTCCATGCCGACACTCCACTCGCAGAGAGAAAGAGAGCGGAGCTCCACCCAACCCTCCAAAGATTGCAGCTGTGTTCGTGTGCAGTGGGGACGGCTCTCTCCAACACTAGTGCAGGGCGCATACCTGAAGCTGGAGAGAGCTCTGCGCTGCCGGCACGCGTTGAACGCTGCGACTGCGACGCCTGCATCGCTGGCGGCTGCTCTCGAAATCTAAATTTCAAGTTCGTCTCCCGGGCAATCCATCCTGGCCTGGCAGTGGGTTTTCGTTTCGGTTAGCTTCGACTCCCACTCCCCCTTTTCTGCATCTACTCTCAGGCGGAAAACCAAAACGAAGCAATAAATACGTAAGGCTGCACAACAAAGGGACGTTCCCGGGCCCTCGTTCTGGTTGAAAACGAAACCGGATTTCTTTTTGGTCGATTTTGCCCACTCTTTCTCTTCGTTTTGCTGCCCTTTTTAGAAGTTCTGAGTTGTCTCGTGCTGCGAGCTGCCTCACTGGCTTTTTTGCATTTGACTGAGTTTTCGGAATGCAGTTTTGTTTTATTCCGCCTCGCTGTTCGGGCGCTTCTTGCTTTATTTGCTTGTTTATGTTTATTTGCGTTCTCGTACTTCTCGTACTTCTCAGCCTGATTCACAGTTTCCGTGCAGTGTTTTGCATATTTGCGTAGTGGACAGGTTTTACTTTTATTTATTATTTGTGTTTTATTTTTAACTTTTCGCGACTGTTAAAAAGAGAACAGCAAAATCTTTTGTTTTGGTTTTGAAACGGAACTGGTTTTCTGAGTCAGTTGGTTGCTTGGCCACATAGTGGGTCGTGAGGAAATCTCTTGAGTAGCAGGAGATCCACTTCCAAACTTTATGCCAGACACTGATTACAATTGTACACTTTAAAGAGCCAAATATTTAATACCATACCAGTTATGGAACTATTGATTAGTTTTAACAAAATGGGAGGATAATTTAATACAAATAGCTTTTACAAAATCGAACTATTTAACTACATAAAATATTAAATGAAATAATACTTTCAAATAGTTTCTGTTGACCCTATCGAATTCGGCAAGGCCTAAGTAGGTGAATGCCATTCGTTTTATGTATCATTGTCTATCCAACCTAATCTCTTTTCATTAGAAATTACAAATTAAAAAAAAAGTTGAACCTATTTGAATAAAATGTGAATACATTTTCTGATCGTATGCAAATAAAATATGACTTATATGAAAACGGATTTTGTACATATGTACAACAGATTACCATGAATATGTAGACAGGTAACTAATAACTCAATCTATTTTACTCGCGACTTTGGCTTATACTTAGTCGTGAGGGTCGTTAGGTCGATACTTATTTCATTTCCATTTCTGAAAAAAATAAAATAAAGTAAATAAATTGGTCAGAGCATCAATTTATTTGTCCGTCATACAGGAAAGCTGATAAGAAGCTCAGGTGGATAAAGTTTCCTCTGGGAGATCGTGGTAGCGGTTCCGGGGATCGTTGGGCATTCGGGCCATGTCCACATTGTAGATCCGGAACTCGACATTTCGGCGCTGCACATTGAGCGTGACCACAGCGCAGTAGAGCAGCATCTGCAGCTCCTTCGCCAGCAGCACGTATGCAGCGCCCATGTCGTCCGGGAAAACGGGCTTGTCCCACGCAGTGCAGTCGAAGAGGAAGTAGCCTCCATCACGGCTAGAGCTGTGCCCGAAGGCAAAGTGCCGCTCCTGACACTCCAGGATGCCCCATTGGTACCGAGTAAAGAAGTAGTTAAGGCTCTCCAGCAGACTCATGGCGGTGCTGGCTGGTGCGCTGTACAAGTGTCCAAAGGCTACGAGCTCCATTTGCACCAGGAATCGAAGGTCCTGAAACTCACACTCGCTGCACATATCATCCACCTTCAGTTGTTGGTCCCAACGCTCGCTCTGTTCCACGCTGGCGCGGTAGTAGCGGTCCCCGTTAACCACGATCGCGTCGAGCAACTTCCCGCTCCACTCGCCAAGGCGGCGGAATGTGCTGGCCACACAGCAGGCCACCATGCAGCATCCCAGCGTCTGGCGACCACGCACCTTCCCGTCGAACCAAGGAGCCCTCGGATGCAGACCGCCCCACAGCGACCACAGCCTGTCCGCCACCTCCACGTCGAAGTTCCGGCACTGAGTAACTCCGGAGTGCCGCTGGCTGCCCTCTGCGTTGCGACTTAGCCGGCGACTCCAGATGGGCAGAGAGTTGCACGGCGTCAGCCAGGTGATTGACTCGCTCCGCGCAGACAGGGGAGCTCCCCGCCTCAGCTGCCTTAAAATGCCGTCGGTATTGGCAAACACCTCGCTGTACATCCTTGAATTGCTCCCTATTTCCCTCTGGCAAGATGTAAAACTTTGGCGTAAGCGATGGAGGATCCTCCGGAACCAGAATGTCCCGAACGAAATTGTGGCTTCGCCTGCGCCACATTTCAAACGACAATTGCACGGCGTGA
This sequence comes from Drosophila lutescens, assembly GCA_037075285.1. Taxonomy (NCBI): domain Eukaryota; kingdom Metazoa; phylum Arthropoda; class Insecta; order Diptera; family Drosophilidae; genus Drosophila; species Drosophila lutescens. The sequence continues at coordinate 83,322 of JBAMCF010000358.1, forward strand.
GTTTACCGCATTGGCGGCAAACCCATAAAGAATCACGAAGGTATCGCGGAAGGCCACCTGGCGGACTGCGCCTCCATAGAGGCAGAATTTGTAAAAAATATGTACAATTTTGGAGCTACATATATATGTAGTATATACTCCGGACAAATATTAGAAAGTGGTTTTGTCATGGCCGACTTGAAAAACAAGAGAGAAAGCGACTATTTCCCCACCTCGCGGAGGTTATATAAATTGTTCATATATATTTTATCAATGTCCGTACTGGAATTAAGATCCGTGTTGATATAGAAAACCAAATACCATTAACGCTTTTATAAAATCTTCAAAATCTGGCCAGGATAGCCTTTAGCTTAATTGGTGTTTAGGGGCATTAGAGTAGCCGTGGCCTTTGGTTGAAACATGGAATTTACTGGAACTTTCAAAAGATCACCCGGGAAAAAATCCGTTCGAAATGGTAAAAATCAAGACCAAACGGGGTCACAAATTGCGTGCGCCCGTTTTCGGACAATTCATGAACGTCCGTTCATAAAATTTGAACGAAAATTTTGAGTAGGATTCCGAACGAATGGGGTCATTTAAGAATATTTTGGGGTTAATTTAAGAAGAAGTTCATATAAAAAAAACCACTTTAGAACCATTGTTCATATTCTGACCACAATCGTTTAAAGCTGAACACTTTTCGGTGACGCGTTCAAAATTTTACCAAAAAGTTTGTAATTTTTCATTAACGAACGGATTGCTCCCAAATCATGAAAAATGTTCTTGATTCTTTTCGTTTTTTTTCTGGGTGATGGTTTCCAGTGTTAGATAGTCCGATTACAGTAGTACGTTAAACAACAAAATTTTGTTTTTTGTTAGGGAGCCCGAGGGAGATGGAGATACGCCGTCGTCAGCGTCAGACATGGCTACTGATCCTGATCAAGAATATATATACTTTATAGGGTCGGAAACGCTTCCTTCTCCCTGTTACAGAGAAAATTATCAAAAGTTTTATGTGCAAAATAAGGGTTGAAACATTTTAAAAAGTTAAACGCTTCATACAAATTTTATTTTACTTAGCATTTTTAAAACGTTTTCATTTTTATTTTCAAAACGTTTTTATATGAAAACGGCACCTAAAACGTTGTATAATTTTCTCTGTGTACTTTTGCACGAATACAATATACCCTTTTACTCTACGAGTAACGGGTATAAAGAGTTACAGATCAGTAAAAAGTAATCAAATTTTGGATACCCAAAATAAAGAAATACATGGTTATTACTTTTGATTCGAACAACAATGTATTCCGAAGCATAACTTAGTAACATTTTTGTAACCGATTGGTTGGGTAGAATAATCAATGCGCCTCGATTTTGTCACACATCATCTGGATAATTCTGGATTTCTGCCCCGATTGAACAAATGCTCCTTGGCCTTGCGGAATTCCACTTCCATCTGGCTAAGCCGGCGACCTATCCCATCGCGCATCATTGCAAGCACCACCATGTCCCGCTCCACGCGCTCCTTAGTGATCAAGCTGCGATTGAACTTGTCGCAGAATACATCAAAGGAGTGGTCCAGGGAGAGCATCTTGCATTCGAGTCCTCGGATGTTTCTTCCAAGGTAATTGGCCCGATTGCGTAGGTCATTCAAGGGATCGCTGATATCGGCTGCATGTGCTGCAGAGCGCATATGGACTGGACACGCCGGATCCTTATTTTCCGCCTCTTCATGGCCGACATAGTACTTATGTACTTTTAGCAGGTTGGCGCGGAAATGGGCCCAGTCCGCGCTGTCAGGATCTCTCTCCATCCCGGACGTGAATTGATTGATTTCGTTGATGAGCTGGGTGATTTCATCGTTTCGATTGGCCACCTCTTGTCTAAGGGTTGTTTTATCGGGAGCGTCTACAATTTTTGTAACTTCATGGGCCTTAGGGTCGTTTTCAGTCTTAGCTTTTCCCTTAACAGCGGATTTATGATCATGATGAACGGGGCTGTCTTCCTTCGGCTCCATCATGCCTTTCTAATAGTGTAGATCAAAGAGATAATTTTAGTACACACACGTACCTCCTCCTACCTGAATTAGAATTTCCTTGAAGCTGTTAGCCTTGGAGGCCAATTTGTCCATGAATTCATTTCGCATTTCCCTGACTATTTCAGCAATTCCCCCCCGATCTGCCGACCTGGACAAAAGCTTCGGATAGTCCCCAGCCTCGTTCTCGCCAGAGGGCTGGTCCAGCGTGTCGTACTCGATCAAACCCTTCTGTGGATTCGGACTTATTATTACCGGTCGTACCAAGTGCCCGTACTGACCTCTACTAGTAGACCAAGGTGAATGTCGTCCGCGCTGAGTTTGGATGAAGCAGTCACCTCGCCCAATGATGGTCTCATTGTCTCTTCGCTCCAACTCCGCTTCAGGGTGAGCAGACTGTCGGACGACACACAATCCCACGGTTCGGCCCCCTCCAGCTCCATAGATGCATCATCGGTGGGCAACTCACGTTTTAAGTCCATTTCACCAAAAATTTACAAATTATCTACGCTTGGATATGTTGAAACCAATCACTGCAAATTTGAACTATACTCTTGCTGAGATTCTAGACTCGAAACCTTTTGCTCTGAAAGTTGACACATGGTCTCCTGCCTTACTTTTATAATTGTAAGATGGGGCTGTGGCCGTGGCTGAGATCGTGATAACCAGTCCGAGAGCACGGAAAGCGGAAATTAACTTCGCGTTTCTGTAACGCATTAGCGCAACCAATAATTTGAGGCATCGTAAACACGTCGTAAATTTTGCACAGGCAAATTTAGGTCTTAATTTTCTATAGAACACAACAGACAAGCAACTTCAGCTCCCAGTGCAACTGCAAGGCGTAATTACAGTCCATTAAATTCACTGCGTTTGCTGCGCTGCTGTTTCTTCTTCATACTTGGCGCATGCATGATAAGTGCCACTTGCAGCCAACCTCTTACCGTCCCAAGTGATGGCTCGCTTTGATGAAAACGTTTCGCATTTCTCTTTGCAGTTCTTATGTGGCCTGCAACAGTCTTTGTTGAGGTGTAACCTATATCCCATCCTTCATAAGGGGAATATCTTTTTTCAAATGAGCCCAAAAATTAAAACTACCAATACTTTTCTCCATCAAAACAAAGTTCTTGCTTTTTAATACCCGATACACGTAGAGTTAAAGGTTACATTATATGTATCAAATAGAAGGAAGCGTTTCCGACTCTATTCTTGATCAGGGTCACTATCCAAATCGAACTAGCCATGTGCGTCTATCCGTAATACTGAATCAATGATCTCACCCAAGTTAAACAAGAAAGAAAGTTAACTTTGGCCAGCCGAAGTTTATATTCCCTTGCAGGTACTACAAATTTTGTTTTTAAAATGTCAAAAATCGAAACGCCTACTTCCTACAAAGTTACAATGTTTGTTGTTGAATATTCCTATGGTAGCCATAAGATATAGTGGTCTGATCCGGCTCGTTCCGACAAATGTACTACCTGCAATAGAAAGAAGACTTTTGGGAAAGTTTCATCGTTTACTTCAGCCGGGCGTCACGCCCCCTCTAACGCCCACAATCGCCCACAAACGATTTTAAAAGATTTTTAAAGATTTGCAAGTTATGCGTGATCAAAGTTTCTATCTCCATCTCCCTCGCACTCCCTTTACCTGAGTAACGGGTATCTGATAGTCGGGGCACCCGACTATAACGTTCTCTCTTGTTTTTAAAATACAATTATTAAAATTTTAAAATTAAACTGACATGAACTCAACATAAATGTGCAAAGCAAGGAAATGAGGCTTTAGACTTCTTTGGATCCACATTATTTCTCAGAATCCTTGTGTCAAGGCATTTTTTGGAGAACGCTGTTAAAGTTGGGGGTTCGAAGCGAATTCAATTTTATGGCATCAATTGGGGTAAATAAAAAAAGCATTAAATATATATATTTTTTTAAATATATTTATACCCGTTACTCGTAGAGTAAAAGGGTATATTGTATTCGTGCAAAAGTATGTAACAGGTAGAAGGAAGCGTTTCCGACCCCATAAAGTATATATATTCTTGATCAGGATCACTAGCCGAGTCGATCTAGCCATGTCCGTCTGTCCGTCTGTCCGTCTGTCTGTCTGTCTGTCTGTCTGTCTGTCTGTCCGTCTGTCCGTATGAACGCTGAGATCTCGGAAACTATAGAAGCTAGAAGGTTGAGATTTCACACACATATTCTTGGGCTTCCTACGCAGCGCAAGTTTGTTTCATCGAGGTGCCACGCCCCCCCTAACGCCCACAATCGCCATAAACGATTTTCAAATGTGTCTGGAGGCCACATCTTTTAAGATTTTAAAAATATATAAACGCCATTTTATAGTGTTTATTAATACCTATCGAAATGTAGAAGACATTTTTCAAATCGGACCATTCATTAAAAAGTTATACGCAATCAAAATTGTTTATATATCTATCTCCCTCGCACTCCCTTTAGCCCCAATAGATAGTCGGGACACCAACCCGAGTACAGCGTTCGCACTCCCTTTAGCTGAGTGACGGGTATTAGATAGTCGGGACACCAACCCGACTATAGCGTTCTCTCTTGTTTTCCAATCAATTGGTTCCTGTGTAGATACTTTAGAATGGAACTGTCTTGGCCGTTCTTTCGTCTTCTCAAGAAAGGTCGGGGCCTTTCCAAAGATTATTTCTCTGGACAAGCGTTCGCATTGTTCCCTTGCCTTTCTTGTGACAGCAAATATAATATAGACTCTTATATAGTCTTTGGTGGCACCCTAAAAATAGATTATATCTAAATCCGGATTGACACAGAAATCAGTTTAATTTGTATTGATGTCTGAATTTAGTTGGAGGAGATTTCTGCGTCACCCAAGTCAAAGAACAACTACAAGCCTATAAAATATCCCGTTAAAATGTTGTGCTTCTTGTGAAGGTCGACGAATTAATTATACCCGTTACTCGTAGAGTAAAAGGGTATATTGTATTCGTGCAAAAGTATGTAACAGTTAGAAGGAAGCGTTTCCGACCCCATAAAGTATATATATTCTTGATCAGGATCACTAGCCGAGTCGATCTAGCCATGTCCGTCTGTCTGTTTGTATGAACGCTGAGATCTCGGAAACTATAAAAGCTAGAAGATTGGCATTTTGCATGCAGATTCTAGGAGTTCCTACGCAGCGCAAGTTTGTTTCAAAAAGGTGCCACGCCCCCTCTAACGCCCACAATCGCTTATATACGATTTTAAAAATTTCAATATTTCGGAAAAGTAAAAATGCAGTTTTATTGTGTTTATCAATACCTATCAAAATGTAGAAGAAATTTTTCAAATCGGACCATTCGTTAAAAAGTTATGCGTGTTCAAAGTTTCTATCTCCATCTCCCTCGCACTCCCTTTACCTGAGTAACGGGTATCTGATTGTCGGGGCACCCGACTATAGCGTTCTCTCTTGTTTTAAAATTGCAATTGAAACAAATTTTATTGTTTCTTTTTATACCCTTGCAGAGGGTATTATAATTTCAGTCAGATATTGTAACGCAGTGAAGGAGACGTTTCCGACCACATAAAGTATATATATTCTTGAACAGCACCAATAGCCGAGTCCATCTAGCCATGTCCGTCTGTCCGTCCGTCCGTCTGTCCGTTTCTATGCGAACTAGTCTCTTAGTTTTAAAGCTATCGCAATGAAACTTTCCCAAAAGTCTTCTTTCTATTGCAGGTAGTACATATGTCGGAGCGAGCCGGATCGGACCACTATATCTTAAGGCTCCCATACGAATAATTAAACAAATATAAGAAAATTCATTGTAACTTTGCAGGAAGTAGGCGTTTTGATTTCTGACAACTTAAAAAGGTATTTCTTTTATCTGCAAGGGTATATAAGCTTCCTTTCTTGTTAAATAATAATATTGCATTTATTTTCGGTAGGTACTGCTAAGATATACGTGTGTCCAAATATTGTCCGCGAGACTGTATTTCCATTATTTCGTTTTAACCAGTTTCCTCCATCTTTCATACTTCCCTTTTACAACTTTAAACATCAGAATTCGTTACGATGTTAACCAATTTCATAATAAATAAACCAAATTTAAAATACATTTCAAAATTCCGGGTATAGGTTTTAAGTTTTCGGTATAATTTTAGGAAGTTCCATTTTTAACGTGGTGATGTTTTCTTTAATATTTATTTTTGCATCGTAGGTTCCGTTTCTTTTTGAAAGGCCGACCGAACTTGAAATTCGATATCAGCCGCAGCAGCAACCTGTTGCCACTTGCAGCAGCACCAACAAGAGCCAAAACCCGATGTTGTGGCGGGTTGTCGCCAAATGCTTGTGAATGCCCACGTGGTGTCATGAACTTGCCAATCCATTCCGTGAATCCAACAAGGAAGAGAAATTTTTTTGTAGAAAGTTAGAGAAATATTTTTCATGCAATTAAATTGGCAGCAGAATTTAGAAGAAAAAATCGGTATATTTGTATCTCAGGTTGCATTCGAGAAATCACTTAGCGTTGATTTCGGGAAGAGTCCTAATATATATAATCAAATATACATATATGTACATACATATGTTCGAAATAAGTCCGTGCGACTTCAGACCCGAGCTATTTGTGCAAAACCCCCAAAATTAATGTTATTTTGTTGAAATTCGGAATCTTTGCATGTGTTCACTACAATATTTACCTGCCAACCGTTTTTATAAATATGAATGTTTTATATTTAAACATTTTCATAGTGTTGTACGTTCATTACATTATGACATTTCTTTGCCATTGAAAGTAATTAAAGTAATTAATGAAAGTATTAGGAGCTGAGAAGAACAACGGCGATCCACACCAAGCAGATCCACGCCCTCTTGTAACCGCAAAAGCGAAATGCAAATGAGATGGCACCCACCGGAAAGAAGGCACGCCAGGCGGCGACAATGGCGCTCCGAATCCTGCCCTGGGTCTCAAGTGACAAACACAAACCACCAAGAACGGTGGCACACTTGAGCTAACACGCCGCCGGCTGAGGACACGTGGCCAAGTCAACGCTCCATTGATCTCCTGGCAAGTGGCTAATTATCGCTGGCCCACTCACACAGCAGCTCCCCAGAAAAATCACACCAGTGGTTGGAAAATCGAAATGGCAGCTCATTTGCATTGGATCAACTCGCTCCTGGAGCTCAGGCGTGTTGAGAAGCGCAGCTATCGAGCCACGTACAAATGTGAAACATCGCCAAAGCAATTTAAGAATTATCGCATGTACCTTCGAATTCCAACCACTCGTTGCATGTGAGCTAATTGAAAAGCTGCGTGTTTCAAGCTTGTTTCAGAAGATGAGTCCTCTATTGGGGATCGGGATCGGAACTAAGACTTGTGTGGTCTTCTGCACTGACAGTTGTCAGTGGCGATAACTGACACTTTACACCAGGCCATATACGTATGGTTTGACTTCTAGCACTCGAGATCTTCCCCTCCGCTCCACTGGCATTATTTGTCAGCGATTTTGAATGGTTGCCGGATGGGTTTCGTGGATGGATCCAAATGCAATTTGGTAATACGCTGGAAGAGGGGACTCACATGAGAATTTACATGAAGAACGAACTTGGCGGTCAGTCATGGTTCTCTTGGCTTTTCTATCATTTGCTATCAAAATCATATACACTTTTCTTTTGTTTTTGTCAAAATAATCCGAATTTAAAATTTCGGAAATCTGTGTAGGTTTGTATTATAGAGAACCAGTCCGCGAATCAGAAAACATCGCCTGTTTTTTCTTTAATTAATGCAATAATTACAATTGATTATCCTTGGCGGATAGTTAAGGAGAGAGATTTCTTTAAAGTTCGATTGGAAGAGAACCATGGCTGACCGCCAAGTAATAAGGAAATCGCTGGGGTGAGTCTCCGCTTCTAGATTATTACTTGCAATTTTCCTAGGCCCAGCGCTTCCGTGTTGGTCGTCGTCGTTAGTAGCCATGATGGACAATAACTCCCTGGACCTAACCCAAATACCGACGCATTGTCCGGCTAATGAGCGGGTCACATTCCTGCAACTCACGCAGAAGTGTGTGCAGCCTTAATATCCAGCGCCATAAATCAAACCGCGACCCGGCCCGCTCGAGTGCGGGGCTATTCGCTTCTAAATGAAGTAGTTACCAGGGACCATCGAACACCGGGCAGGTGGCAATCCTCGAGCAGGCTATTCATCACCATCAGCATCGTCGTGGCCATGATGCAGGGAATTCAATTCACGCCCGCCAGGAATGCCTTTCTCAGTCCCAGTCCCCGCTGGTGCATCGCATGAGGCGATAATTAGTGCGCAATTGTCGTTAACGCCGCCTTTGTCTATTTCTGCCACTTGTCCACTTTTCCACTCGTACGATCGCGGCAGCTGGGGATCCTGAGTCAGCAGATCGTCGACGGCGTGGAACGTGACGAGCAGCACAATTGCAGTCGGCCAGCGATGGGATGATCACCTTCAGCCCAGCCCAGTACAGTACAGGGCATAATATTACGCCCCAAGAGCTCTGCCCGACTGGTGGCTCTGCATAAATCATAAAATAAAAGACACTAAAAGAGAAAATAAATCAAGTGATAGCGCCTGGAAACCGGGCGGGCATTAGAGAAATCTCTGGCCGGGCTTCCAGCTACCAACTACCGTCTCTTTGGCCAACCGAATATTAATTGTGAGTGCACCGGGCGCATCAATTCAGAGCTCCAGCATCCGCACAAATCGGAATGGAGATGGAGATGGGGATGAGCAGAAGGCTGAATCTGAAGCTGAAGCTGAAGCTGGGGCAACGACGCATGCGTGGACGCTGGAGCGGCCTCCGATTGCCTTGAAATATGACGCCCAGTTTTCGAATGCATGTGGACTCCGCTGGAGTTCCCAGAAGAGACGCAGACTTGGGCGGCAGTCTCGATTGTGCAAATGAACCCGGATAGCTGGAAGCTGGGTGCATGCGAGCCAGATTAGAATTCGCCACAATTACTCAGCCATTCTGGCCGGAGTGACGCACGAACAATGCTCTGGAAAACCAATTTCGGGTTGCAGATGGGCTGCGGATTTCGCCAATTAACAATGGCTGAAAGTTAATCGAACCGAAGTACAGTTGCCCCCGTTGCGCCAGTCGATTTTCATCCGCAGATTGCCAGCACATGCTAATGACGACACATCTCTCTCTTTCTCGGCCCAAACGCAGTTTCTCTGGCCCATAAACTGACTGCCAACTACCGACTTCTGTCCGTTTGTGGATGCCTCCCATTGAGTCGGGACGGGAACGTGGATTCAGATGGAGATGGAGATGGAGAAAACCGGCAGGCAGGCAAGCGGCGGCAAAAAAGTGGCAAATGTAATTTAATAAATTAATTACATCAATTAGCCGCTGCATTTTTATTGAAATTGCTGTAAATATTGGGCTAGACAACTCGGGCAGCCAGTGGCGGCCATTTCGCGGGGATTTATGGAGCATTTCTCATCGCCGTTCGCTGGAGGAGCGCCTAACTTATGGCGAATTTATGCGACGTGGTCCGGGGGAGTGTCCTCCTGGCAGGGGACCAAATGAAAACGCTTTGTATTGATTAGCGAGCGGCGATCCGGACAAATGACCAAGTGCCTCGCGGGCCAGACCACGCGATCTAAAACAATTTTCCAGGGGGAGGCCGCACGGAGCACCGGGTCGATCAGTGGGCCATTATGTCAGATGCCCGAATCCCTCGCACTCCGAGTGCCCCACACCGGCGCAGATGGCTTAATTTACGGTGTCGGGCGCGAACGTGACTAAACTGCTACTACCGCGATCTGCATAATCAGCTGGCCACTGACCACTGACCACTGGAAAATGACCGAATCAAATGGCGACCACGACCAGGCGAACATTAGAACATTGCCTGCATATTGATGGGCGACGATTGCACTGCTCGTCAGGTGCATCAGGTGATTGATTCGAGCTTCGGCTTTGTTTCGCTTTGGGGTCAATGTCAAATATGTTTTGGGGGGCACACCGTCCGAGACTTGAGCAGATCGTATAAATTCCGTGCCCGCCGCCCCAGCGACATAGTCATCGCAATGGCACTCAGCTCGTCGGTTTTCTGCCTTATCGCCGGACTCCTTCTGCTCAGTCTGGTGCGGGCGGATGTGGGCGTAACCTCGCAGCGTCTGCGCCTCCAGCAACAAAGAGAGGCCTCTTACCCGGCTGCCGGCTTAAAGCCAGCTAGACAGTTTAGCTTGCCAGCGGCCCAGCCGAAACCCGCTCGCCTGGTGGCTAACAGCGAAGCCCAGGAGGATCTCGACGACGCCGCCGAGGAGGAGGAGGCGACACAGCCCAGGCCTGCTGCTGTGCCACGCACAGTTCCTGCTCCAGTGCCGGCGGTCCCAGTGACTCCCACTATCGCATACTACCCGGCTGGAGCCGTAGGATTCGTCCGTCCAACAGCCTTCGGCAAATTCATCGCCACCCCACAGCAAGCCGCTTATGTAGCCCCGCCCCAGTACTACGCCGCCTACTTTGGCTAGGCATTATGTTAAATGCTTTAATGCTTAAATAAATATTTGAATATAAGAAATGGCTACAAACTGGAAGTAAAAAAAAAAATTAAAATTCCAAACAAAAAAAATGTATGTTTTGAAAAAAAATTTTTTTTAGATATTTGGACCTATAATATAACAGGCGAACAGATTTTTGGTTTGTTAGCTAGTCACACATTTTAATAAATGTTCCGGTTTGAAAAATGTTTGAATGGGATATTGATAACACAGGAACACAAAATTGAACTTTGTGAAATTTTACCAACCATTTCCAGTTTTCCATGATATTTGGGTGCTGAGTAAAAGTCCCATACAAACTTAAGTTCCTACTTCCTTCATAAAAACCGATGTTTGCCGACATTTGGAATTATGTGACCTATATAATTGGACTTACCTTAATTATTTTCCCTGAACTCTGCTTCCAATACATTACGGTGTTCCTAAAAAACAGTCCCCATTGTCAACCCTTGCCTTTGGAATTCGACGCCATTTATTGGCTTTGTTTTTTGGCTCTTACATCTTACATAAAAAAGAATTTTGGAACAAAATTTATTTTAGACCCCCAAAAAACTGTCACGTGCGACATGTCGCGTGCAACAGTAAAACAAGAGAGAACGTTATAGTCGAGTGCCTTGACTATCAAACACCCGTTATTTCATTATTTGGTCATAACTTCTTAATGAATGGTTCGATTTAACAAAAATCTTAGAAAATATGAGCGCCACGAACTTTTGCGGTTTGTGGGCGTTAGCGTGGGCGTAAAACTGTGATGAAACAAGATTGCGCTGCGTAATCCCAGTCCTCAAGGTTTTATAGTTTCCGAGAGACGGACTTACAGACGGACATGGCTAGAACGACACGGTGTTGATCCTGATCAAGAATATATATACTTCATAGGGTCGAGAACGCTTCCTTCTCCCTGTCACATACATTCCCTTTTACTATACGAGTAACGTGGTAAAAAAAGATTAATTACTTTTTCAACATTTTATTTTACCATCTTATAAATGTGGATTTCCATTTTAATGAAAACTAAACATTATCCATTTTTCTAGGTACTTTTTCAATAAAGTCTATTGTTACCGTCGAAAGAACTTACCTGAGGTACATATCTGCATTTAATTGCGCGCCTGCTCATTCGCATCTCGCGATCGCAGGCCATGTGATTAGGCATGCTCCATCAACATGCCAAATCTTCCGACGACAACGAAAGCTGCTTGCCAAACGGTAGGCTGTGTCCGCCCGTCGGAACCTAACGAGCAGTTCCAAGGGGTCCTAGGAGGGCCAGTTGGTGGAAGCGCAGCAGCTCTGACAATGAGTGAGCAAAGATAATCTATTATGACCGTAACAAGAAATAAATCCCAACTCGGTAATCCATCATTTTACGACTTGGCAATCAAAACAAGGAGTTTAGCTAAGAGATGGACTCCCGGCCCCAAGGACGGACAGGTGGACCGGGCGAACGGACGGCGGCCTGGCCAATCAACGACAACACACAAAGTTGGCCAGCCGGCTAACGAACAGGCCGAGAGTCATGTTAGCGCTAACCAGAACCAGGAAACTCAGATTGGGCCTGGCCGGGAACATGACTTTCAGACAGCCGCGTGCGAGTCGAGGCCAATCTGACGAGAGGACTCGGCCGAACTGGCAGCTCTGGGCCTTTTTGGGGCCCGACTAAATAGTTGCCAATAATCCGTGTCCAAACTGATCGGGTTGCCGTTTATGGCAATGGGCAAAATTAGATGCCGAAATGCGCGGCGGGCTGCGAGGCTTCATTACCGATGCACAAACTAGGCAGTGCGTCCCGCCTGATTGGCCACGGTTCCCGGCCAGCGTTCTGCACTATTATTGCTTCATCAAGTGTCCAGCAGCCGGAATGTCCAGAAGGCAATCGCGGCAGAAGCCCAAGCAGTGACTGACCAGTCGGCAGCGGCAGAGACCCGACCCCTGAGGGCATTGGGAACTGCTCAAACATTTTCGAAATCGCATTTAGAGGTGAAGGTGCAACAGTTGCTGGCGTATCTAATGTCTGCGGCCGCGGGGCACAGTTAAAGGGCTTAACGGGGCGGCAGGGCAGGCTAATTAAAGGGAAATATGGGTTAGGTTCGTGCACAGCGCCGTGCCAACGCTCGCGTGGGCGACGCGCACTTAAAGCCGGTAGCAAAGCTGGCCCACACGGTCAGACTAAATCCTATGTCACCACCCACTACAAGAAAAAGTCTGCCTTGTTGTGACGGAATAGCGGTATTTCTCCTTAACCAAACCCTTACTAAAATTAAAACTAAATAAAATTGTTTACTGTTGTTTAAAGGTACAACAATTATAAAAATGTACATCTAAAAATAAAAAACACAACACATAATAGTTGTCTTATAAAACTTATATAAATGCAAGAAATAGCATTTCTTATCGAAGTAATAATAATTAATTTATTTTAATTAAATTAGATTAATGGTTGAACAGCAATAAAATTAAACAAAAAATTATAATTATTATTATTTTGAAATGCGCGCCCCACTTTTCTAAAGTGGCAGCATCATCCGTCCGGAACTGTGCAACACTGCTAGGCAGACCATGTTGGAAAATGGAAAAGTGTAGCCATTCAAATGCTGCCTTCTAGAAAACAGTTCGACTCTTCTTCTTCTTCTTCTTTAGCCCAATAACAACTTGTTGAGCATCAGAAAGAGCTGATTTGTTGTTTCACGCACACGCACTCGTGGAATTCAACACGTCACCAGGTTTAAGAAATTCCTAACACCAATTACAGAAGTTTAAGATGCGCCAACTGAAGGGAAAGGTGAAGGAGACGCGCAAGCAGAAGAAGGAGCGCAAGCTGGACAACCTGGAGAGCCAGGCCAGAATCCGGACCGTGGTGCTGCCGGCGGTGGGCGTGCTGGCGGTCTTTCTGGTACTTTTCGTTTACCTGAAAACCCGCCCGGCGGTCTTGGCCTGATCGAGTGGAGCCCTAGCCATAAGTTCTAGTTAAGGGTCCGCGGAAAGTGCAATTGACTCGTTGTTTACATACATAGCTTTAGAAGTACCATTAAATCGCAATTCGTCCATAAAATGAGTTTCTTTTATTTATAGTCAAACTTCCGTACCACAAACCGAAATATCGAAAAATATTGTTTGCGGTTCGAGTGTTCGAGGCTTGACTGTATTTGACCCCGCACAGTGGCAGTGTTGGAAAACATACAACTCTTTGGCGGCAAAATCAAAAAGACGAAACAGTGCAGAAGGGCAAAACCACAGCAGAGCAAGGTAAATAAATGTATTAGAGAAGACAGTGGCAACCACGAACAGGTTTTATTTTTGGCCTTTTAGCGTTCCGCTTTCACTCGCACTGCTGTCGTGTCCGATACATTTTCTCCGCGGAGTTCGCAGTCGGTGACCAAAACAAACTGTGAAATACATTACTGAAGTTTGAGTTCAGTCCTCGTAGAGTAGGTAACCGCAGAAGCCTTATCAGAGTCAGCCGCGATTAGATAATCACAGCAGAGAGAATCTCAGTGGGCCAGTCAGCTGCTGTCAGAGTCACCTCTCTCTCCACCCCGCTCCCACTCACAGTCGCAGCGCCGCGCTCTCTCGCGCCGTTTTGACGTTTCTTTTGCACGTTCTCATTTTTGCAAGACTCTCACACTGGCGGTTGCAGGCGACAAAGGCTCCTTCAACTATTCGACCATGCTCAAGTTTTTGGTAAGTTTCTCGGCGTATTAAGCTCCTGTCCATCCTAGCACCTATAGTTAATGCCAACCCGCAAAATATCTAAACTTATGCATATGAGAATACCGCCTCAGCTGTTGTCGGTATGCTTTTTGCAGCGATGACGCGCCTCTGCACTGTGGGCCAAATGCGTTATCTTGCGAAGGAAAATAAAAACATGAAATATTTTGTAATTATTAGTAAGTACATCTTCTGATTGTCGCACCCAAAAAGAGTGAGATTCGTAACCCACAAGGTACCTAAAACTGAATATGTGAGTAGAAAGGGCAGATAAGCTAAAAAGATACAAAATCGTTAAAAGTAAGGAAGTTTCTACCGTGTCAAAAATTGACCACTAAAAATTTTTTACAGACAAAATATATTTTAAAATTTAATTAGCCATTTTTTAATCAATTATCCAAAATCGTCTAAATTTCGCACATTTGATTTTTTATGAATTTTTGAGTTGATTTGTCCAGTGTGCGGTGGTTGGCTAGATGAACTCGACAAACAAATTTTTATGCGAAATGATATTCAAGGTTATATAAGGCCCCATACACTTTTGTATAAAGCAAAACCAACAATCAGCTTCTCCTTAGGATTCATGTCAACCCAAACTCACACACCTGAGTACTCATATCCAGACTCTTCGAAAATCAAATCGAACCTCCCAAAATTAATCGTTTATACTGGGTTCACTGGAAGGCAAAATGAAACTGTTAGGACTTGGGGCGCGAGTAGTGAGGCTTAAAACCAGTGGACAGAGCCGCTCGGCGAATACCTGTTCCCCCCCGGAAATCCAAGAACCTCTGCCATGCTGCCCAAAGAAACGCTTTTGGACCTTTAAAAGAGTGCTCTGCTTCTCCACGGTCAGCATGCGAATCAATCCGAACCTAGCACCTCTATGTTGAACTTCTACTCCGCCAACCACTATAACATTTTTGTTTTTCTTTCTTCCAGTTAACTTTTGGCGCCGGGGTTTACACGGGCATTTACGTCTCGCAGAACTATGAAGTAAGTATCCTCCTCCAGATCAGTTCATCCTTCTAAACGTTCCGCTCCATTCAGGTTCCCCGCGTAGACGATCCGCAAAAGTTGATCCAGCGTCTCAACGAAAAAGTGAAGGAACTGGTGGACCAAAGCAAGAACAAGTAACAGCCTTGGTAGTTTTGTATATGGCAAGCGTGACCGTCACTAAATTCAAATAAATCTTTAAGGCGACAATTTGTAATTTAAATTGTATAAAAGTTGATCAATATCTAATACTTAGTCAACTTAATTTGGCATTTTTTGGCTAATCTGATTTCGAGGTTTCTTAAAGTCAGTTATTATGGCTGTGTCATTCGAACATGAAGGTATTTCTCGGACATGATGCAAAAACGAAAAATGATTAATCTAAATACTCTAACTGCGGCCATTGGGGCGCCCAAAACCTTTCGCTTCACGAAAATAAGACCGATTAAAGCCAAGTTCTGACAAACAAGATATTTATATATGATGGCATTCATTTGTTAATGACCGTGCCAAAAATTATAAATCGGTACTTTTCTTATATCAAGACAAGTTTGACTATAAAATCATAAAATGGCTAAAGCGACAATTGCATATTGAACATGTTATCATAATTTTTAAACTAAACCCAAACCGAATTAACTCCTTTTACAGGTCGGCCGGCGAGAAACTAGTGGACGACATTAAAAAGGAGGCCAAGAAGATACTGGACGACTGACTCGCGCAATAAGTCATAATTTTCAGTTTAAAGAAATTTATCTATGATCAAATAAAGCAATGCTACATGTGTAAAACTAGACGAAGGACACGCCTCCGCCGTAATATTCTAGTCGGGTCTGAGGCTGGACGAAAGCCAGCCAGTCAGAGGCATGGGTGGGCAGCAGGCCCATGCTGTGGCACTTGTAGAGGGCCAGGGCCACGTTGGCCAGGTTGCCCAGGAAGTACACGATGCGCTGTCCAGTTCCCTGGGCGCCCTCGGCCATCTTAGAAGTCACCTGCGTTGTGAAGATGGCCTTGATCGGCCGGATCAGCATCATGCCGACCATCATGATGGGGAAAATGGATATCGAGTTGCCCGACATGTACATGATGAACAGGTTCATGGGTATCTGCGGGAATCCAAAGGTTATCCCGTGGTCTTCCAGGTGGGTTAGTACTCACGTTCTTCAGCGGTCCCAGGGCGAGGTCCCAGGATTTCTTGATGACCAGGCGCTGGTCGCGCACCACCTCGCTCTGGTTCACGAGGGCAGAAGGATTGTAGCCCAGTGGCGAGGGAATATCAGCGTTTTTGCTGTAGATGAAAAATCAAATGGGGTGACAAGGGTCCAATGTGCTGGGCAATCACTACTACCTCACGTTAAAGTCGAGCGCCCACTTGAACTTCTTGGAATTTTGCTTGGCCGACATTCTGCGCTTTTCTTTTATTTAATATCTTCCCAATTAATAGAATTAAATGACAATTTTTTCCGACAATTTCGTAGTGTTGGTAGGCGTTGGATTCCGACTTTAAAACAGTGCTGTGCAATTTCGATAGGCAACTGTGGTGAATGGCCATCTACTATCGATATACAGAGTCGATACCACGCGGACTTTTTAAAACGCATTGCAAAAATCTTCAGCTGTGCAGATGTTTCCATTAATATTTAATTTTATTTCGAATTACCTTTTAAATAGTACTTTCCTTTTAAATATGGTCTTATGTGTATGCGTGAGTTTTATGGGTTTTGCATGGCCAAGCGACAACAAGAAACGAAAGGGTTAAAAATTAAAATGGTTTTTGTTGTATTTTTAAAGAGCAATTACAATTACAGTTTTTTTCTCATTAATATTACTTTTATATTTATAAAATTAAAAAGAAATATATATTGATGAGGGGAGGGAGAGGACAAAAATAACTTAAAAAAGACATTTTTATACCATATACTATAGTTTTCCTTTCTCTTGTGATTGGTTGGGGTTCTCTTTTACTCGTTTTGCTTTTAAACATCCAATAATTATGTATACGAATTTAAATTAAATTATAGCGTTCTTTATATGCTGCTTGAAAGGTTATGTTTTTGCAATTCAATAAACAAATTCAGTTGTTGTTTGGAAATACGGACAGAAGGAGCCCATTAAGTTATGCGAAGATCTGCTGCTCTTGTTGTTGGTTTTGTTGCCGCTGCTGTTTTGTGATAATTCCTTCTGATGTCGATTTCCACCGTTTACCGTCTGTTTGATGTTCTTCAGCCGCTCTTTCTGTGGTTCTGGTTGCTGCTCCGGCTTGCTTGAAATCAGAGTTAGTTGTATTCATATTGTTGCTTTAGTTGTAGTGTGTTAAATTAGCGATTAGCGTTCTTCAATTGGTTGGACAGCCAGTCGAGTCCCTCGTAGAGCCCATCGCCGCTGGTTGCACACGTCGCCTGGATGTACCAGTTGCGGTTTCTGAGTGAGTGCAAGCCGAGCTTGTCAGTGATTTCGGCCGCGTTCATTGCATTTGGCAGATCCTAAAAGGATTTGAGGCAAAATAGCGGCGATTTAGAAGTTTCCCAACATGCGGGTTAAGGCAATTTATAAGTTAACCAATGCTGATAAGGGCAAACCTTGTGGTGGAACCTACCTGTTTGTTGGCGAAGATTAGTAAGACTGCATCCCTCAACTCGTCCTCCGCCAGCATGCGCATCAACTCCTCTCTCGCCTCCCCGATACGCTCTCGGTCATTGCTGTCCACAACGAAGATAAGACCCTGCAAGATGGTAAGAAAATGTTACTCAAATTGCCGTACCTTTGGGCAAAGACCTTTGGGACCGCTGATAGAGCATCAGTCCCGTCTTGAAACAAAATAAACTTTGAATAATCACAGAAGATTCATTACAAGTTTTTAACATCATCTAGAATCGCCTGGAATCTGGGGAGCAGTTGGAATCACACTTACTTGTGTATTCTGGAAGTAGTGCCTCCACAGGGGACGAATTTTGTCTTGGCCGCCCACATCCCACACTGTAAAGCTAATATTCTTGTATTCTACAGTCTCCACATTGAAACCTAGGGAAAATCGAAACATTATAGACACGGAAAGTCAGCATTAGGGGCGCCAAATCACTCACCAATGGTAGGTATCGTTGTAACAATTTCGCCTAATTTGAGTTTGTACAGAATTGTGGTTTTACCAGCGGCATCCAAACCGACCATCAATATCCTCATTTCCTTTTTACCGAAGAGGCCTTTGAACAGGTTTGCGAATACGTTTCCCATGGCTGGTGTTTGTCTTTCGAATGCTCAGTAGGAATTGTGGGAAGTCGAATCTCTGGTTGGCCTGCTCGCTGCTTGCTGGCTGGAATTATGACAAGTTCAAATCCGAGTTGCAATACCGATCACAATATGCAAACTGCGGACTTGTGTGCTGGGACTGGGAGAATCTGCAAAGAGGGAGATAGAATCCAGAGTTATAGGCGAGCATTATCCGTGGCACAGCCGTTCTGAAGAAGCCAGGCAATTGGAACTAGCTCAAACGACGGGAGTAGCAAAGCTTGTGACGTTTGAATGGCTTTGTGTTACTCGATCGCTCTGACGTGTTGGTATCAGCCCCAACTGAGTCATAATAAAAACCGGAAGAGACTAAGCAAACCGCTAACGAAATTTCGTTTCTTTTATTGTAATAAAGCTGTTTTCCGAATGCTCGCAAGTGTGTCAGACTAAAGAAAGTTGTTTATGTAATTAATTGCACACTGATTAATAAGCGAGGGATGTATGAACAACTCGCTGGCTCTTAGTGTGCGGCCAGCTAGCGGCTGCCGCTGATAAGATATCGATTTTCAGTATAGCACGATGACGGCTCCGTCGGCGCTTGGTTCCTCCCTCCCAACTTCAGCCACCCACCGCACACCCCACGTATTCAAGAAACGTGCGGCCTGCAAAGTGCGTAAAAAAAGCCAGGGTCCAGGTAACTTGCAGTTCTCAGTAAATTTACTGGGCGGAGGAAGATTCCCGAACTCTGCGGTGAGTCATCGACGACGCCTTGTGAGCCCTGCAATCTAGCAGGTTTAAATATGCAATGCAATTTACGGTTTAATGAAGGAATCGAGAAGTACGCCCCGGCCCACGCAAGGCCGAAACACACGGAATCTCGGGATTAAATAAAACTTAATACTCCAGAGGACTCCCACGAAAATGCGCAAATAAAGATGCCCTAATGTTCTGGAAAAGATGCTGAGGCCAGCTGACGATAGTTGAGCTGGAAGCAGCCGAAATCGAAAACTACACGTAGCAGCTTTTAATTTCAAGTTGCGGGAAGCGGGGCGAACCCACTAACACACAGACACCCCGCACACACACACACCCGCAGGCGCCAGTGTTGCCAACTGCGCTGAGGGGACCGGGCCCCGCTTATGCCTTCAATTCCAGATCAAAAATGAGCTACAAGCCGCCGACGTCACACTCGGACTATGACTATAAATCAGGCCCAGAAATCCTGGACCAAGCATTACGCTACTAAGCCCACTTTTGATTTGAACTTGGATCGGGATCCGACTACTTTGAACTTTATACGTGGTTGCCTGCGTCTGTGTGGGTGACGTACGCTTTTTTTCTAGGTTGGTGAAATGCGTCGGCCGACGTCTCTTGTTTTCTCGAAAAACACAGAGTCTTGTTCCAAATTACACGGACATCTATCAAGTATAATGAGAATTGTTCAGAGGCACATTACACGTTTATTTACCGATTAATTAGGCTTTTTCGTAGGTTTTTCTTTGATTGAATTTTCTCTGCTGCCAAACACACCACACACCGAATTGCGAAGAGAAAGATAATGGGGAAAACGGTATCGATAGCAGACTCTTCCGATAGTCGATAAGCACAAGGCACTGTTTTCGGTGGGATGAGGTCGACAGTTGTTCCGCTTTTATACAAATTTAGCAAGCAATTTCAACCAAAACAGCTTTAAAAATTAAAAATATAAATATAATACGCAAAGGCAATAAACAAAGCGCCGTCGATAAGTTCGGTCGACTTCCAATACTAGTCTTCCACTATTCCCCACAGCCGCGAACGCTGCTTCAGTGTGCGTGTGTAGTTTATTGACCACACCAATACGAACACACCGAGATCCCCCACTTTTATGCTGATGTTCTTAGATCAAACAATAGTACTACTTTTATTGCATACAACCCTCGTTTCGGCTGAAAACACATACGCACCAACTACGTGAATCAAATGCACACGGATTGGAGCGGAAATTTTAAAAACTTCTGCTTGGAAATGTCTAAAATCACAGAGTAATATAAAACTTGACCGAGAATACACTTGCCGTTGAAAAAACTGCAAACTCACCAACATAAACGTTGCCGATAGAGATGGGCGTAGCGCAGGGCTTGTCGAACCATGTGCTAGAGGGAGATGGCAATAGGGAACAGAGCCATGGTGAAAACTCGGAATAGCTGCCACGTCTCTTCTTCACCACCTCGATAAGAGTTGCCACCGCATTGAATATATCGAAAGTATAACCACACTTAATCGAAATCGAAACCGTTCTGCAACTAGTTTGTTTGAACTAGGGGATTTAATATTAATATAGGGATATTTTTTTGGATGAAATATTGCAAATCTGTATGTTTTGATACTATATATCCGTTGTTTTATATTTGCTTGCGCAGTAAACAAGTACATAAGTCAAATCATAAGTTAAACAAGAAAGGAAGCTAGCTTCGGCCAGCCGAAGCTTATATACCCTTGCAGATCATTCCTATTAATTTACAAATCGCAAAAATGTTAAATTTCCTATTATTTCTCTTATTTCCGATCGTTCCTATGGCAGCTATATGATATAGTAGTTCGATTTTGATAAAATTAAAATCGAAATTCGGAAATATTTAAAAAGAGTCATATCCCAGAGTAGAAGTGAATACAATAAAAACCAACGGAGCAATAATTTATTTCCTATTATATTCCCATTAATTTTCCGATCGTTCCTATGGCAGCTATATGATATAGTCGTCCGATTTTGATAAAAATTTTTTCGAAATTCATAAATAATTAAAAACTAATATTCCCAAGATTAGAAGGTAATACTTCAAAAAACACCGAAGCTAGAATTTTTTTAACGTTTTTTTTTCCGATCCTTCCTATGGGAGCTATAGGATATAGTTGTCCGATCCGGTCGGTTCCGACTTATATACTACCTGCAATAGAAAGAAGACTTTTGGGAAAGTTTCATCCCGATAGCTTAAAAACTGAGAGACTAGTTTGCGTAGAAACAGACAGACGGACAGACGGACGGACAGACGGACAGACGGACATGGCTAGATCGACTCGTCTAGTGATGCTGATCAAGAATATATATACTTTATGGGGTCGGAAACGTCTCCTTCACTGCGTTGCAAACTTCTGACTGAAATCATAATACCCTCTGCAAGGGTATAAAAACGTTGCCTATTTATACGGTGGCAAACCCTACATGCGAAAACTAAATAGAACCTTTTGTGTTTGGTTTCGCATGGAATTCAAATTCAATTTTGGGCTTCCTGTTTTTCGGAGAATGTCTCATATATTCTTGATCAGGAACAGAAAGGGAAAGCACTATTCCTGCTCTCCCGTGCTCGTATTGCTGTTCTCTTCTTACACGTTGCGCTGTTGTTGCTTGATGCAAAGTTGCTAAACTAAAATCGTTGTCTTTACTAGTAGGACTTGCAAATACAACAATTTTATTTTACCACTTCGTGAAGAATTGATGAAGCAAAATAAGGATAATTATTTTTTTCGGAAATCGCGTGTATTCCGGCGTACAGAATTTTTTTAATTTAAAATTCCCTTAAAAAATACTTAATTTTAAATTTAAAAATTTTTAAAAATATTTTTCTCAAAGATATAAAGATATCCCACAAAGTTGCATACCAAATATTAAAATAACTCAAACGAGTCTCACGTGATGCATAACTGAAAAATAGGAGCTAATTTACAATAATATTTTTTAAAAATAAGCGGTAAGAGATAAAAAAAAAAAACAAAAACCCATCCTTATATTTCATTCCTCTATCGAAAAAAAAGTTTCGATTGATTCTGAGATTTGACCCAAATGGGCCTGTCACGTTTCACGTGGAATAAGCCATTAATAATGTAGATTCTGGGGCTGCCTACGCAGCGCAAGTTTGTTTCATCGAGTTGCCACGCCCCCTTACGCTCACAATCGCCTTGAACGATTTTCAAATGTGCCTGGCGGCCACATCTTATAAGATTTTAAAATGTATAAATGCAGTTTTATAGTGTTTATTAATACCTATCGACCATTCGTTAAAAAGTTATGTGCAATCAAAGTTGTATATCTCCATCGCCCTCGCACTCCTAGCTGAGTGACTGGTATCAGATAGTTGGGACACCTGACCATAGCGTTCTCTCTTGTTTTAAATCGAACCAGTCATTAAGAAGTTATGAGAAGTGTTTGACAGTCAAGGCCCTCGACTATAACGTTCTCTCTTGTTTTAAAATGAATTTCATTTACTGTTGCACGCGACACGTCGCACGTGACAGTTTTTTGAGGGCCTAAAATAAATATTGTGCTAAAATTTTAAAAATGTCATGGCAATTTGTAGAATTTGAGTAAACATGTATCTTTTTCTGTGTATGTTCAATGAACGAATTCAATTTCTTAATTCTAGAGGTTGCATTGACTTATTTAAATTTTAAAATGACAACATTTATGAGTAGATAATAAAATTAAAAAACGGTTTGATTGATATAAAAAATTCAATAAAATATC
This sequence comes from Drosophila lutescens, assembly GCA_037075285.1. Lineage (NCBI taxonomy): Eukaryota > Metazoa > Arthropoda > Insecta > Diptera > Drosophilidae > Drosophila > Drosophila lutescens. The sequence goes on from JBAMCF010000358.1 coordinate 106,263, forward strand.
CTTATGAAAACGATTTTAATCGAAATTAAAGAATGCAGTGGACAGTAGATTCCATGAATAAAAAAAATTAGTTCCGTTTAAGATTTAATTTATAAAATTGGAACCTGTAGGTGATGGAACATAAGTTTGTGTGGGACTTTTACTCAAGAGCACCCAAATATCATGGAAAACTAGAAATGGTTCGTGGAAATTTCACAAAGTTCAATTTTGTGTTCCTGTGAATTTTTGGTTAAATTTAATTCGAAATTAATTTTTTTTGCTCATAAATTTTTTAATGGATTGTCGTATTTTTTAATTTTCTTCCACATTTATCCGGAGACAAAACAAAGTTGAAGAAAGCGAGGAAAGCTAGCACGAGCGGACCGAGCTGCACCTGAAGATTGAGGAGCCGTACATCCACACGATTACGAGCTTACAGTGGGATCTACTACGGCAATGTTGTCTATATGGAGATACAACGAATTAATTGACACAACAAAATGGCATTAAAACTTTTACAAAATCTGTAAAGATGTGGGCCCCAGTCTTTTTTAAAGTGGGAGTGGCGCTCGGATGAAAGAAACTTGTGCTGCATAGGAAGCCCAATAATATGTGTGATTAATCTCAACCTCGTAACTTTTGTAATTTCCGAGAACTCCGCGTTCATCCGGACGGACAGACAGACGGGCATGGCTAGGTCGACTCGGGTAGTGATCCTGATCAAGATTATTTATACTTTATAGGGTCGGAAACGCTTACTTCTCCCTGTTACATACTTTTGCACGAATACAATATACCCTTTTACTCTACCAGTAACAAGTATAAATATAAAAGCGATAATTTGATTTATATTAATTTCCTTTAATCCGATTTTGATAAAATTAAAATCGAAATTCAAAATTAAAAAAAAAATCGCCAGACGGACATGGATAGATCGACTCGTCTAGTGATGCTGATCAAGAATATATATACTTTATGGGGTCGGAAACGTTTCCTTCTTTGCGTTGCAGAATGATTTCAAAGGTATGTATAACAAGAAAGGAAGCTAGCTTCGGCCAGCCGAAGCTTATATACCCTTGCAGATCATTCCTATTAATTTACAAATCGCAAAAATGTTAAATTTCCTATTATTTCTCTTATTTCCGATCGTTCCTATGGCAGCTATATGATATAGTAGTTCGATTTTAATAAAATTAAAATCGAAATTCGGAAATATTTAAAAAGAGTCATATCCCATACAATAAAAACCAACGGAGCAATAATTTATTTCCTATTATATTCCCATTAATTTTTGGATCGTTTCTATGGCAGCTATATGATATAGTCGTCCGATTTTAAAAAAAATTTATTCGAAATTCAGAATTAGATAAAAAATGGCATTTCCAAAAGTAGGAGGCTCTAGGTTCAAAAACACCCAAGATAAATTTTTTTTGCATTTTTTCCCCCGATTATTCCTATGGGAGCTATATGATATAGTTGTCCGATCCGGCTCGTTCCGACTTATATACTACCTGCAATAGATAGAAGACTTTTGGGAAAGTTTTAGCCCGATAGCTTTAAAACTGAGAGACTAGTTTGCGTAGAAACAGACGGACAGACGGACGGACAGACGGACAGACGGACAGACGGACATGGCTAAATCGACTCGTCTAGTGATGCTGATCAAGAATATATATACTTTATGGGGTCGGAAACGTCTCCTTCACTGCGTTGCAAACTTCTGACTGAAATCATAATACCCTCTGCAAGGGTATAAAAATAGCTAAAAGATCTTATAGACCGATTTAAAAAAAAAACTAAGCTTAGAGTTGATATGCAAAATAACGACTTTATCGCGATGTTACCCTTTAAAATGTATGTTTATATGGCAGCTATAAGATATGGTCGACCGATTTGAAATTTTTTTTCCAAAAATCGTGTTATGTTACAAAACAATTGGTAAGCCTAGAGCTCTGTAAGTAATTTATGTTTATATTTATACCCTTGCAGAGGGTATTATAATTTCAGTCAGATATTGTAACGCAGTGAAGGAGACGTTTCCGACCACATAAAGTATATATATTCTTGATCAGCACCAATAGCCGAGTCCATCTAGCCATGTCCGTCTGTCCGTCTGTCCGTTTCTATGCGAACTAGTCTCTCAGTTTTAAAGCTATCGCAATGAAACTTTCCCAAAAGTCTTCTTTCTATTGCAGGTAGTACATATGTCGGAGCGAGCCGGATCGGACCACTATATCTTAAGGCTTCCATACGAATAATCAAAGAAATATAAGAAAATTCATTGTAACTTTGCAGGAAGTAGGCGTTTTGATTTCTGACAACTTAAAAAGGTATTTCTTTTATCTGCAAGGGTATATAAGCTTCGGCTGGCCGAAGCTAGCTTCCTTTCTTGTTTTTAAATAAAAACAATTTGTCATTAAGAATTTGAATTGTTAAAGGCAATAAAAGATGTAAAAAACATCATAAGGTTAGTTTTTTTTACATCTTTTATTGCCTGCTGTGTGCGTGACGTTTTTCTGCTTTACAGCGTACGTATGCGCCGAAACGCTGCAGCGCAGCGGCAGAGAAATTGCCTATCCCATGGGTCGGGCGCGCTGCTTCTGGTGGCCACCACTGATTTAAGCTTTAAATTTTAAATCATTGTTATACAGCTTTGGGTGGTCCTCTATTAGAAAGTAGACACGAGATCAGGAATGTTATACGTTATCTCATACTCATACGACCCTCACCTTTGGTCGTAATCATGTTCTCCACACAAACAATTGTATGGGTAAAATTGACAAAAACGTAACTATAAAACAAAGTTTACTACCATTAAATATATTAACGAGTATTTTGGTTTTGCTTTCATTACTATTTAATAGTGAAACTACTATAAAATAGTAAGTTGTTGAACTCCACACAGTAGAGAATTTACAGGGCCTCGATATCCGTGTAGCAACCCCCACCGGCAACGTCCGTCTTGTACCAACCAAACAGTTGTATCACATTATTCAGTGCATGCTATTCGGGCATGCAGAGCAGATACTTCTCAAATCCGTACCCAATTTGAGAGCAAGCAAGTCGCGACCTATGGAGACACGGTGGTCTTCCTCAGTGCCAACTTTTAGAAAGACAGATGAATAAATCAAACTTCACTGAAATCTTTTGTTTATTGGGTTTGTTAATTTAAATGTTTTGCTGTTTTAGCTTCATAGTTGAGCTGCTTTGCGGATGTAAGTAGTAAACGCAAGGCCTAAGCTTATGTAAACGATCAAGGAAGTTCCAAGCTCTACGGCTAGGACAGTATTTAAAAACACTGGCACACTATATTCTAGGCCTCGCCTCCCTCCGCTGCTTATGCGCTCTAAATCAGTGGTCGGCAACAGAAGCAGAGCAGGTAGCCCCCAGCATAGGGAATACCAGTGCCATTTTCTTCGCTGACGACCTGCCACCGTTCTGTACACACACAGAAGAGAAGAACAATTGCCAATGCGTCTGTTGACTACCATCGTTATAAATGAATAAACTAGTGGATATCCTTTAGTTTTCTAGATTAAAAGTACGCTTACATAATTTACAATTCATATCTATAGTTACTTTACTTACAACTAAGTCTGTTTATTTTCTAAACTTCTATTTTTCCTAAAATGCAAAGACTGCATTTCGGGACAAAATACACCGTTCCTATGACATAAAATGTATAATGTAATTAAATTGCTTGTCTTAAAGTTTCTACGAGTTGTAAATTAAGGGGAAGTCCATATTTAACGCAATCATTGATGTGTCCGGGTTGAGGATCAGCTAAATGCATTTTTTGTTGGAACAATTGGTTACATGGCAATTTTTAAACAATCAAAACTATGATTACAAAATCTAGAACATCCTTTAAGGGTGTTTTTGTTGGCTGAATCATTCACATTAGCATTTGGTGAACCGATTGAATCGTTAAGTTAAGCTGCAGAAGCCTGCCTCCACCCGATTAAATAATGTTATAACTTAGGTATTCGCATAATTTATTTCATCGTCCTCTGCTGCTTTTTACTGACGCATCATAATGTTTGGCTAGAAGATGAGCTCTGTAATCTACAATGGTTCGCGTTTATGCTCTTAACAAGATAATGATTTTAAAACCACTGGCAAACATGGCCCTGAGTAATTGGTCATGTTTAATTGCCGCCTACAATGGGAGTGGCTAAGGCTAAACGAAACTGAAGGTGGGAGTAACCTAGCAACGACAGGTTCTTTCAATATTATCGGCTTATGGACTACTCCTTAATCTATATATAGATACTATTAACATGTTTTTACGTCGGGATGTTCAGCGTCTTGAACTGTTCTTCGTGCATCTCAGTCATCATAAACGTGCCATCCTGTAGCAACAAAACGACGCGACGGGTTCCTCCTAAAAAAGATTTTTATAATGATATACATATTTCGTTTTTAAACGTCAATTATGACAACTTACCCGGTGAAGGCAGATCTGCCTGCACCACCTCGGCTGGTATCTGTGCTTCCGTGCCATCGCTGTCAGAGGTCGTGATATGGATTTGGGACGTCGCCGGTGTTCCGGTGCCTGCTGCAGAAGCCTCTGCTTGCTGAAGCACCTGGTGCTGCGCTAGTTCTTCCTCTGTCATGGACACGAGAATCTGCTCGCCGTCTGCCGTCGCTGTTGCGACACCGTGAGACTCAATATGTTCCCCAGCCTGAACGGCCTCGGCCACTGCGTGGTCAAGAGAGAGAACATCCTGGTCCTCTCCCTCTGCTGCAGCAACGTACGCAAATTGCTGCTCGCCATCCGGGCCCTGGGTGACAAGAATGGTTTGGCCCTCTGCATTTTTTCCCGCCACTTGGTAGACAGTGCCGTCTTCTCCACGCACCAGCAGGGCCGAGCCGTCCTCGTTTGTAAGAACTTGTTGATCGCTGCCCAGAAGCGCCTGTGCCGCGGCCTCCAACTGCTCGCGCTGTTGCTCTTGCTGCTGTTCCTGTTCCATTTGCAGCTGAGTCTCCTCCTGACCAATAAGCTTGCCGGTGATTGGACACAGCTGGGCCTGGTGCTGATGCACCTCCTCCTCTAACTCCATCTGCAGCGGTGTTGGCTGGAGCGCCGGCTTGGGAGCTATTCTTTGTCGACCAGGAGCCAGTTTCTGCATTTGGGAGGACTGCTGCTGCTGAGCCAGAACCTGACGCTGGCGAGCCTGGGCAGAACGCTGCGCCAACAGCTCTTCGCGGGTCACCACTTTACGCGTAACTTTTAAGTCGCCCGACTTCGAAAGCTGCAAAATCTTTTGCTCAGGCGTTACTGCCTTGGCGCCCTGTGGACGTTGTTGCGGCGTTCCGACACCGGCGCGGGCTAGGACTCGGCCGCCCGGGTGTGCCCGACCCGGCGTCTGTTGCAGCCCCTGGCGCACCTGTGTGTGTGTAGTACCCACCCCAGGACGGCGCTGAACTGCCGTCGTTGTGGGACCCTGGCCGGGGGTGCGCAGAACCTGTTGTCGCTGGCCCACAGTGATGGGAGAACTGGCGCCGGAGTGAGTAGGCCTGGCCACTGGCAGGCGCTTTGCTACGGCTGTGGTTACAGGCGCGGAGATTACCTTCTGTAGCGATGTCGCTGCTGGCGAAATAGGGGCCGGTACCTCAGAATTTTCAACCCGAAAGACACCTCTCGTGCTGCTGGCCACCTCGGAGCGCGCTAGATAACGCACAGGACACTCCGGCTTATCCTTTTTCTGGAACGGGGTACGAGGATCGTTAGTAAATGGCTGCTGCTCAGAAACATTATTCCCACTATTTACCAAGTGTATGGTGTTGGGCATCTCGGGCTTGCGAAACATGCCCGAGCTCGTGCTATCCTCCGTGTAGATAATCTCACCCATTCTTTGCTCCGTAGCGGACACGGTGGTAGAGTTTCCATTCACTTTAGTCTGCTGCTTTTCCGTTGCCTGAACCCGTGGCTTGTTCAGCTGCACGGAGCTCCCTCCGTTTTTTAGACGCTTTACGGTGTGCGATGGCAGATCCTCTTCAAGGTCCTCTAGTTCCATCGAATCGTTTAGCCCGCTGCCCTCGAGGCTGGAGTCCGTGTGGTTGAGCTTGCGCTTGACTGGGCCCGTCGAAGGGGGCCATTCTTGTTCCGTTGCGGATTCATCCTCGTTGGCTGAGGAAGGTGATGAGGAGCCATCCCCGCCACCAGTTTCATTGACCCACTGCTTGAACGAGTCCATGGCCTTGGTTTTGGAAGTCCGCGAGGGCCGAGATGATGGCGAAACTTGGGATGGCGCCGGGACCGGGCTGAGTGAAGCGACCGTTTCCGCCTTCAAAGATGACCCTGGTGGTTGCGTGCGTTTAAGTGCGTCCAGACCCTTTTCCCTAGTAAGCTTCTGTCGCGCAAGCTGCTTCTCGAACATCTGCAGGAAGTACGGCACCCGCTCGAGATTTGCCATCACTTCCCAAGTGTTTTCATGGTGCGAGCGATCCACCCACTTTACCAAATACTCGTGGGTCTTGCGGCGCGGGTTGAAGCGCTTGGCCACTATCTTCTCCACTGGCTCCTCGGTGCGCTGTTCTGTCTTGGAATCGATGCGAATGGCAATGCGGTTGTTGGGCTTAACTGTTCCGGCTGAAGCCGCTGAGGGAAGTGTTGGGGTGCCCGGCTTGGACTTGGGCCTTTCGTTTTCCGTGTCCTTGAGCTGATTGGCCAACGTGGGCAGCTTGCCGGCCGGGGATTCTGACAATACAAAATGCTATATTTAATATCTAATTTAAAATTTATTCTAGAGTGTTTAAATACTTCTTGTGGGGGAGACGCTCGTGTTGTTGTTGCTATTGGACGTGTTGTTATTGTTTGGATTGACCACAGTCTTGGTGATGCGCACCGGCATGTCTTGGAGCTGTCCGTGGGCAATCTTCCCGAAGGACTGTATGGTCTTTCCGGCAACGATCCATGGCTCCCGGACGCTCTCCTCCAGTTTTACCCAGTGCTGATACAGAGCCCAGGAATTGGACGAGTTGGCGTCCTTCCGCGTATGTAGCTGCGTGGCCTTCCACAGCGTGAATGCCCAGATGGTGGGCTTGGTGTCTAGCGTTTCCTTAAGGTTTGCATTCTCCTTCTCGCATGCATCCTCTTTGTGGGACTGAAACTCTTCCACAAAGTTGTAGGCCCTAAGGCAGCGTCCGCACACGAGAACGTCCATGTTTGCCAGTTCCTCCTGGGCAGCTACAAAATAAAATGTTGACAATTAGTACAATTCGGCGAATTTTTTTTATCCACTCACCTCTAATAATGTTTGCGTGTTTGCCAATTTCTGTGGGTGCAATCTCCTGTGCCAACATTATTCACGACCCCAGCGCCCAAGCCTCTGTGGAATACATTAAAAGAGTAAATTTTAGATAGCGCAGAAGGAGCGGAAATTATTTGTTATTGCTTGCTTTCAAAATCAGCTAACAGCCGAAGAAAAAAGTACAGTGCCGTGGTGTGTTTGCGCAAACTTGGATAGGGTGGCAACGCAAGCGGTCGCCTATGAGGTGTGTGACCGGTATGGTAAGTTAAAGCATATGTACATCTGCACTGCAATAGGTAAATGCAGCCGCGCTTTGGAAGCAAAAAAAAAAAACACTGAAAATGGCAATAAAGAAAACCAGCACCGGGCCATTGCCAAATAAAAATAACTAATCAAAGTAATTTCATTGATTCATGTTGTAATATGAAGTATTTTATGCACTTTTTTTTTTGGCAATTTTAAATTGTTTCAGTTCAACACTTGTAAGCAGAACACTGATACTTGAGTAAACTAGCTCTAGGGCTGTGTGTGAACCTATTAAATTAAACCAACTTATTAATTACATATCTGTATTTCATAAAATCCACACAATTCTGTTTGCCCGCTAAAATGGTGCAGCCATCAAATATGTACACAGACATTGCAGATAAGCATATCACACAACGAGATATTAAAAGGGTTTCGCGAATACCCTTTGATACACACCTTCATAAACAATTTCGGTTGTAAAATCGAAGTGAACACAGTTTTTGAACCGTAATTTTAATTTAACTGTTTCCCGATTTTTCAACACGACCAGCGCCGCTGCTGACAATTGTACGCGCGAACTCTGAATGCCAAACGCAAAGTTGGTTCGGCTGCACGAAAAGTGTCCAGTGATGATTTAGTGCCGGCTAGGCGAACCTTTGTATGCGCTTCTGTGTTTTCGGGTTTACACTTAAGCGCAAGTCGGAGAGCATTAACACGGAAAGATGTTCAACTAATTGTAGTTTTGCTAATTTCTAAAACGTTAATGTTTGTTCATTATTTTGTATAATAATGCGACCGATTCTATACGTACACAACACTTAAATGCCTGCACATCGAGTGTAGCGCTCTTTTCCGTTCGCCCGCGTGGCGGTGCACTTCGTCAGCCAATCACGCAGCGTGGTGAAATTATTTATCGATGTGGTAACTTCGTGCACTTTGCAATTAAACAAATTTTTAAATTTTCGGGTCAATATCCAAAGATTGTTAAAGTTACATTTTAATTTCGTTAAACAATTAATTATGCACTAATTATTGCTATTAATGTTTTGCTGTAATGGTCCGTCTTATACCAAGGTGGCAACCCAGAGCATTGTATTTATTCTTGGAGCGGTGTGTACACACTGTATTATTTGCCGGTGTCTTTGGTTGGAATTTCTTTAATTTGTTTAATTCGATTGCCAGAAGTAAAACAGGGCAAGCATGGCCGATGACGAACAAGATGATCAGAAGGAGTACCGCTGGGAGACGGGATATGAAAAGACCTGGTGAGTGATGCGCGAAGTGATGTGAGCCTGCTTACGTTCAATCTCTTTAGGGAGGCAATCAAGGACGATGACGACGGCTTGCTGGATGGAGCCATTGCGGAGATCATTCAGAAGGCCAAGCGCCAGCGGCAGGCTCAAAAGTCCAAGCAGAACCGCCTGGGTATGATGCGCCACCTGTTCCTTGTGCTGGATTGCTCCGAGTCTATGAGCGTTCCGGACCTGAAGCCTACGCGATTGCGCTGCACCGTCAAACTGCTGGAGCTGTTCATCGAGGAGTTTTTCGACCAGAATCCCATCAGCCAGCTTGGCATTATAGCGCTTAAGGCCAAGCGGGCTGAGAAGGTGACCGAGCTCACCGGAACCTCGCGCGTTCACCTCAAGGCGCTGGAGAGGTAGTTTACAATTGATCGCTTGATTTTCGACTCATTCACCCTCTCTTTCAGCTTGGCCAACGTCTCCCTGACCAGCGAGCCTTCGCTGCAGAACGGACTGGATCTGGCGCTGAAAACGCTGAAAGTTGTCCCCTCTCACGCTTCCCGCGAGATAGTCATTATCATGGGATCGCTTACCACCTGCGATCCCGTGGACATTAACCTCACAATCGACGAGCTGAAGAAGGAGGGAATTCGTTGCTCAGTAATTTCGTTGTCGGCGGAGATTCACGTTGCCCGCTACCTCACACAGCAGACGATGGGTACTTTCGGGGCGGTTCTGGATGACGCCCACTTCCGGGACCAGCTTATGTCACAGGTAGATCCGCCGCCCGCCGCAAAGACGCAGCACAATTCCCTTATTCGCATGGGTTTCCCGCACACCAAGAACGAAGTGGAGGGCAAGGACGCGCCGCTGTCTATGTGCATGTGCCACATTGAAAACTTGGAGGAGCCCAGCGAACTGTGCACCACGGGTCACCATTGCCCGCAATGCAACAGCAAATACTGCGAGCTGCCCGTCGAGTGTCAGTCCTGCGGACTCACACTAGTCTCGGCGCCACATTTAGCGCGATCTTATCACCACCTGTTTCCGGTGCCTAATTTTGAGGAACTTCCGTTCGAGGCAATGCCTGCCACCTCATTAGACCTCGGCAGCGGAGTCAGGGAGTGCTACGCCTGCGCCAAGGCCCTCGGGCAGGTCACCGACAAGGTCACCGACAAGGTCGCCGATAAGGTCGTATATAAATGCGGATTCTGCAAACAGTTCTTTTGCATCGACTGCGACATCTTCATCCACGAGACCCTGCACGCCTGCGTGGGATGCAACACCATTCCTGGCGTGGACGGGCTGGTCTACCAGCAGAAGGCCAAAGCCGACCAGGATGAATCCCATCCGGGGACCTCCAAGCAGCGCGCCCAGTTCGGCATGTAACTGACTTTCTGTAGATATATGTATATTAGAAACTCCAACTACGCATTTAGGGCAAAACCAATACAGTTCAATTCGTACCGGTGCTCGTGAGTTGTATCAATTAAGATCTGGTGTTATGCTTAATAATTGTGAAGGTGAGCGTAGCATTATTATGGCCGCTGTCAAACCCTCTCATTTTCATAGCAAATTGCTTGATCGTTCCCCGTGCCTTTCCATGCCAACTTGGCGGGCTTTTGTCTACAGCCCGTTTGAGTTCATCGTCAGCGCTTGTTGCATTCGGTCGGGTTTTGTTTCTATTCGATCGCAAAGCTCTCGGCATCCACAGGTGTTCTCGCTGCCACTACTGGCGGGAATAAAGTTAAAGCCGCGTTGGTGTGAATTTTGAAGCGACCGGCCCGAGAGATTACTTTGTTTTTGAGGTGGTCTGTTGCGGAGTAGAGGTACTGCTTTATGACACCCATAAAGAATTTGTGGAGATGATGACGCTGCTTTTAACTAGTATTGAACTAGTTTGAGCCCAGCTTAACCGCCACAGTTATCGATTAATTTATTACATGTTAAACATTTAAGTGAAGAGCTATAGCTTTTTATAAAGGTTATCATTGACATTCAATTTATATATGTATGTACATATATTTTCCAAAGGTGCTGTCATAGATTTGAGATCTGCATTTACTACTACTTTACTATTACTTGGTACTACTCTCATTGTTTGCTTACCATTGTAAGCAAAGAGTAGGTTTTAAGTTTTACATTTTCTTAGCTTAAAAAAAACCCTTGCTTTAACATGCGGACGAGAAATCGGCCCTTTGAAGCAGCTTAATGTTCTAGAATCTAGATTCATTTCCATATTTGCAACTTGGAGATGATAAAGTTTCCAGCCCAATAAAATATAAACATTGGTGGACTGCTTACTTATATTTAATCTCCAATTGCTTTGGAAAAAGACAGGTAGTTTGATATTCATAGAAGAGGTGGACTTAGACATATTAGGAAGAAATATGAAAACTTAATTTGAAAAGCCAAATAGTAGATATTCAGTTAAATTTAATAATAATAATTCATAATTTGATAATTAATTATAAATTAAATTTTTTTTGTGGCGGCAACGGTCGAGTAGAGCTATTCCCAATGCTTGTTTATTGGGTCACTGCCGACCGCTGATATAGAGGCGTCTTTTTACCCACTTTTTAAGGTACCTTAAAAATCAGTAAAATCATGATTGCGTATTATATAAATGTTTATTGGGTTCGCAACCAATCTGAATAATATTCTTCCATTGAAGTTGATTTAGAACGCAAATCGCAGTTAAGCGACTGTCAGACAGCTTAGTCTACCTCGTTAATTACTGACTAGCCCAGCATCATGCCAGCTTACATTCATTTACTTGTACTAACGTATATATTTGAGCACTATAAAGACGTTTCCGCATCGCACCCCACACAAAAAGCGAGAAATCACAATCACAAATCGCTTGTGATAATTATATGTGAAAGTGGAATGAATCAGATAATAAATATCTCTCTTGATTATATACGTTTGTCTTTTGGGGATTCGCGGTAATTAAAGCCCAATTGCGATGGGCCAAATTGCGGGAGTAAAAAACTGGTGGGCTGTTCTAGTTTTCCGTCGTTGCTGGCTAAATTCCGTGGCAAATTTATTCAAAGCTGCCCGGGAATAACTAACCGAAATTTAGGCGCAATAATAATTTATGCGGAAATAACAACCAAAATGTGTTCTCTAATTTAGCTTGATGGTGAAAGGATAAAATGGAAAAGGGAGGAGAGCAGAGAAGGCAGACGTTGATGCTGAAAAGTTTTCTGTGGCTAATCACTTGTTAAGTTATTTCTCATGGCATGTTCTTTCGCGGCGGAAGCCCAAAGATACTTTCCATTGCAGGCAAAACATTGATTGGTTGCCGCTGGCAAAGTTATTTGCATTGTTTAGAAGTTGGCTAAAATTGTTTGGAATATCTTGTAATTTGTTATCACTGATAAAATATGATCTCTGAAAGTCGACTTCAGAGACATTAAATTAAGGTGATGAATAATTAGGCAGTCGAAGCGAATGCCGACGCAAATCAAAGGAATCCAGATGTCAACGCATAAAACGAAAGGCAGGAAACCCCATTAACATTGTTTTATTTGGTAGGCTGTGCCCCGAGATCAGATCGAGCCCATTTCGATCTGGTTTAATTTTAAATATTGCTAAACGAATAAGTTGCCTGGCGAAAAGGGCGTGGAGTGTTTATTAACAAATTTTCATTGAAATTTAAAATCTTTTTCTTATGTCGGTTCATAATTAAATTAGAGTTCGGGTGACAAGAGAATTTTTATTTGTTTATAGCCGCATTAATTTTACAAACAAATTGAAATTAATCATTCTAGTTGATTTTCGTGTGCAACAATGATAAGCGGCTATCGCAACCGCAACAAGAATTCCGCTTTCATTCCTCAAAAACAACATTAACAACAGCCGGTAAATGACTTCCGGCCAATTGAAATTAAAATGATAATCCTATTTTCCCACCCCAATTCGCATCTCCCCCTACGCACACATTAATTAATGATAAAACAACAGGGATTTAACAAAAACTCAGCGATTAATGTCGGTAAATTCTTTTTTACCCACTTCCAATCGCAATTATGCAATAAATGCTTCAAAATGTTTGCACAACTTTTAATTATAAATTTTGAATTGCTAATTTGAAATATGGCAATTGCAAATCGTCGGACGTTGGACCGAGTGAAAGACTAACCCCCACCCCCAGCAACGCCCCTTTGGATGGAGACGCATTAAAGTGTGAGCAGTTTTTCACCTAGACTTCGTTGATTGTAGTATGCGCTGGCACGTGACAGCCCTAACCTGTTTTCCATGGAGCGTGGTGGAAGTCTCGATGTTCGGGAAACCCCTTATTTATGGGATCAGGCCTGCCAATTGAATATATTCTGAGAAATCAGTATCCGATATTTGTTTCTCACTTATCCATTCAACATTTTTTTTACTAGACTGAAATTATATGTACTTATATATATGTATGTATGAACATATGTTGTATGCACATTCGAAAATCAGAAAACAGATCCCTGACTGCGAGTTTGGTTCTCATACTTTGTGATAACAAAATGATATTTATCATTTGACTTTTCCTTTTTAAAACTACGCAAAGTCGCACTCGATTATAATGTTCATTTTCTGTGAGGTTTTGTTTACAATAAAGTAGTACTTCGAACGTGCTATTTTATTGCTGTACATGTCGAACCTATTTTTTTTTATCCAAATCGATGCACTCCTTTTTACATACAGAAATTTTAGTCTAACAGTTTCTACCTTCCAGAATTTTAAAAAATGTAATTGTGAATAAAATAACAACTTTGCCTCCAAATTTAGATATCATTAATTTGCTAATTTAATTAGGTAACTTAACTTTTTGTCATAGGGATAGAATTCTTGACCTACTCCTCAATAGCGACACAATCTCTTTCAGCGACTTTTAAGTGTTAAGTCCAGTTAATGCCTACTGTATTGTCCCGTCCCTTTCATCGCTGATCGTCATCTCTCCGTTTTATCAGATTTCCCCCTGCTTCGCTCACTAACACGTTGTGCGGATCAGGTGTTCGATGCAGTTGGCTTTGTCTGGCATTAAGCTTAATACAGGTCGCGTGAAGTGTGCGAGGCGAGTTGAATTAATTAGAGTTTTTTCCCTTGCCTCGATCGCAGGCTTAAAGTATAAAATAAAAGCGCAAATGATTTACGGAAAGTACTTCGAATAACGTTTCGTTTGACAGTCGATTGCTGTAATCTGAATCCGCGCTGCTTCACATCCCACCAAAGTTATATTGAACCTTATATCCAGAAAGTTGTACTTAAACTACGGTAATTCCGGTTTTGGAGAGTCGTTGTGCCTTCTTCACTTATTCTGAATTTTTATTACCACTTGGACTTTCTTTTTGTTTTTGTGTTCCACAATTTTTGTCATATACACATGTATGACATCATTGTTTTACTCTTATTGAAGGGGCTTATATTTATCACGAAAGGCATTGCGTTACTAAAAAATATGTACATACATATGTATGTAGGTACATAAGTGATATATTAGTAATCTAAGATGAGACTTATAAAAAATCAGTAAATAATGTTCTTTTTATATTGCACAGTTTGGTCGGTTATAAAAGAAAGGATAAAGTGATTTGGCCCTAATCTTAGTAGGGGGTGTCGTAGTAATGACTTTACTCCAGGCGTGGTTTACTAAACCTTTAGCCATAATGATCTCCTATTGGAGTGGGCTAACCCTGTGCTGAAGGCCTAGTTTCCTTCCGAGCAGATGATTTACGGGGCTCACGTATCGCTGATTTTCGATGATAATTGAGACGGTAAACGCCACTTGGCAACCGCTTTGCTAACTGAAGTTGATTAACGGAGCTGATAAAATAATCTGGTCAGCACTAGGAGTGATTCGTTGTTGTCCCCAAAATCAGATTTCAATCAACAATTTCAACTGGCAATCTTAGCTGTTTTCTGAAAATTGCCTTGTATCAATAGATTTGAAGTATCTATAAATCAAGGGACCATAGCAGAGAGTGCTTACGTTGTAATCGCTGCTGGTGATAAGGATAATTTGTGTGATTAATCTAATGTGACACAGGCCGTTGTCTGGTCTCAGATGCCTGTGATTCACGCTATGAAAATTTGGGGCCGCCAGTTCCCCTCTTCTCTGCATTCCATTTGACTGGCTTTTTAGCGCACCCACCCATGCAGGGGCTTCCATTTCTATAGGTTGTTCGACGAGTAACCCTTGCAGTTGCAACTGCCACTGCGAATGTCAAGTCAAGAAAACTCCCATTCCCGAGCTCCCCCAGTCCAATAAAAAGGCAGCCGCATGCGGTGCTTCAAAGTCACAAACAATTTGCAAGCAACACTGAGCACTCAACAAGCCGCATTAAAACAGACTCCATTGTTATAGGCAGGTAGGCCTCCCCACAACCCGAGCTCCGTTCTTACCTTCGCAGGCTAATGCGAATTAGTTAAAATATGAAGTAGCAAAATGTTCTCCTCGCGCATTGAAACTTTCTGAAACAACCAAAGAATTGAACGAGTTCACTGACTCTGTAACAATTAAGATCTGCCTTGGGGTTGCGCCTAGCCAAATGGGTGTGGGAAGCAATCTGGGTAATAAGACATATACATTAAAACTAAAAACTGAGCGGAACTTTCCCGATAGCAACGTCTGACAATATTGCACATTAGTGATAAGTTGTATGAAAGGGCCATCAATCAATGTTAAGTTCCCTGTCTACCTGTTGTTCTTTCATAAGTGTCAATACAGCCTGTGAGCCCAAAAACGGTTGATAATGGAAAACAGATTTTGCCATTGTTTCCCTTTAAGCTTTTTTGCGCAGATTTGAGCTATTGGTTGCCTATCAAATCGGATCTCGCTTGACAGGGGAATTAGTCTACCTTTAGTACGGCTTTTAATGGCTCTCCTCTTGTCACTTTTAAATCTGACTCTTTGTCTTCCGCTTGGCTCTTTTGAGGTGTGAACACGGCCTCTAAAATTGATAACCGACATGCCAGATACTGGTGAAGATAGTGTCTCGAGAACTGGGCAACACTCTCTCCCTTTCTGTTATCAGGCGAACTCACGAGTCGCGGCCAAATGGCACAAATACAACATGGGAATTGCTTATTTGAGTGCAGTTATCTCTTATCTCGGGTCTTGCCAAATGGATGAGGGCCTACTTTAATTGCATCAGATATTAGGCGAATGAAATTATATGGCACCGCCGACACAGAGGCCGACTTTGCACTAAGCCAACGCATGAGTGCTTGTTCTTGCCTCTGGGATTTTCGCAGGCCGAAAATTCTCGAGCGATTAATCTGCCAACGTCTGTCCAACGGGGAAGATAGCGTATGTGTGTATGCCCCAAACTCACGGGATTATACAATTTGACTAATTTTTATGGTCCGTCTGGGAAACGCTATAAACTGGCTTGATCCCATCTAGCGAAAAGGAAAGATGAAATAAAATCGAGAAGATATTTACAATCCTTTCTGCTAATTGTGGGCCATAAAGTAGTGAAAAGTGCCAAAGGAAGTGTTTATGGAGTTTTCATTGAAAGAGCCGTTCAAGTGTTTAGAAGGGTACGCTAGTGAGGACAGGTCGGCCGTCTGAACGCAATCGGGACGGCATCGTAAAAGCTAGACCCCAGTTGAGGGGTCATAAATTAAAGAGCAAATATATTGTGCGGATCATAAACCGATTGGGCATTCCACAATCCCAACGATATCGGCTGACAGCTGCTCCATAACGGACACGGAATGGTGCCTCCGTGGTGACGATGGCTCGAGGTTTCCAATCCCAATCCCAATCCCAAATATACAGGCGAAGACGTCTGGCAAAGGTGTGAAAATAATTATCCACAGTCAATAGATAGTTCAAATATTTGCAGGCAATCGAATTAGCGATTAATTACTTCATCTCTGGCCATCGTTTATCAGGCAGCAGTGACGTCACAACACGGCCATCTGACGTCAAAAAGTCTCGCGCAGAACTGAGAAGAGTGGTACGGATGGCTGTTAATGACACATCAAACAGAGACGTTGGGATTTCGCTGTTAATTTATTCACGCCCACCCCCTTGGAATTGCATTGGCACACATGTAATCGTAGCTTCGAGATTCGTATCCATGTCTTGCTGGGGATTCGCGTTGCAGAAAAGTAGGCCTACTGTTGGACTATGGACTGCCAAACGAGATTTTCAGATGTTAGCGGCTCCGTGATTTGTTTTTCGAGTTTGACTGCCCACAGCCACACCCCCGCCGCCCCTTTTGAGAGCCGGTCCCGTCTGTTTTTGGGCCCAGGCTGTGCACTCAAGAAGTATTTTGACAAGTCATTGGTCATGGGGCTCTAGCCTGCTCTGGGCTGTTTGGAATTCGAAATCGGAGAGCCAGAGGCAACGCCAACTCCGGCTTGATAAATTTGTTTTGATTGGTGACTCGCGCTCTGCCGAAGAGCCGGCTAGTCCAAGTCGAGGTATGGAAAATAACCGAGTTGCGTGTGAGAAAATGTTTCGTCAATCCGAAGAGGCAGCGCAGCTGAACACACGATCAGAGCAGCTGGCAAGTGTTTCCAGAACACTTTAGAGTCTTTCGGGCTGGGAGGATGGCCCAACCGGCCCAACTGGGTCAAGGTCGAGTGGCAGGCGATCGCGATCATTGCCACACGCGCGTTCAATGGCTTGCATTCTAAGCGACTTGCAGGCATCTTGTTTACGCCGAGTTCGCGGCTAAAAATTCAGGGCTAACGGTGGCAAAGCTCGCTCGGCTCGCATTTTTCGGCGTACAAACGTGCCTTAAGGCCCGCGGGGCGAGGGCCTCGGCAGTCTGTACAACAAGCCCCAAATAGATGTGGGCCCGAGCCGCTCGACAATGGCTAATCAATGGCACGAGCGACGGTCGAAAACAGCTTATCGCGATGACGTCAGACTGGTGAGCCAAGTGCAGCTGCTAACACCCGCTATCACGGGCTATATTTATGTAAATGGGAGTTGTTGGCCGAGTTCAACACTCGGCTTCAAGTCCGAGACTCCGAGTCTCGGCCGAACCCATGTATCACTCCGAAAATTAATATGAAAAGGCCCTCGGGGGCGAATCGGATTGATCCGGAAACCCAGGGCGACGTTGCTTTCGTTTCGTTGGGAAAAAGTTGTTAACAATCTGCCGACGCGTCGGCCAAATGCGAAAACCAAAGCTTTAACCGATCCGGCAGTAGCGCACGACGATCAGAAGCACTTTGGAGCGCGGCGCGCGCGGTTACTTGATCGGCAGTTATTTTTGTCAGCCTTTTGGGAGTTTAGCGAAACTGAAGTTAAACGGTGCGACACTTGATTCGAGTCCGCGGGAGAAACAGAGTGAAAAGTACGTGCATTTCAGGTGACAGGATGCCAAATACGTACTGTATGGCAAGGACTATGTTTTGACTTGTGAAAAAATCGACCTCGGCGACTGGCGATTGTTCTTAGAATTGTTATCTTCACGACTAATCCCCAATCCGCCTGAAAGCAAAGAGAATGATCGTAAACTTAATGGCGAGCTAATAAAATTGTGTAATTTATAATTGCAACCCAGACCAACGTGAGCTTTTATCAAAGAAAAGCCTCAAAATAATGAACGCGAATTATAAAAAAATAAACCAGACGTGAAAGAATAGAAAAGACACGCCGTCACAGCATGATGAAGGAATAGTTGGCTTTGTTAAGAAGTGGCGGCTTTGAAGATTACCTTATAAGCATAAAGACCGATTTATTTTTATAGTTTGCCACATAAAATACGATTTATTGAATTTGGTTAGTGCTTTCGCCTTGATATTCCAAACAGCGTGTTCTTATGACAAGCTATAATTAATTGGGCTTTAACAACGTATACCATAAATCCACGAATATAGTTGGATAGTTGACCTTCTCATAGACTATTTAAGATTTATATTAATTGGCTTCAGCTGGAAATAAAGTGTTATTTTTACAGTTAAGGTGCCAGCCTTCGCCCGATAGATAAGGCCAAAGAAACAGGTTTCCAATATCAGTGCGACAAATTGGCTATATACTTGTAACCACTCCATGCCCGACATGTGGACTTGTGAGCACTCGCACTTTTAACGGGCAACAGCGAAAGCTTATCTCCGATCCTCGGAAGAATGAAGGCTGACTTTCGCTTGGCACCCTCGAAATCCAAGCGATCCAATCTGCAGTCCTCTTGAAAGCCTCGACAATTGGTCCTCGCTTTTACACCGATTTCGCGTGTTAATCTGGCTTTTCTACATTGAACCTTGTCCGATAAGATAAAGCCTGGCGCGTGCTTCACTGGCTCCTAAGGCGGCTTATCACTCGATGGGGGTTGGGTAAAGCCAAATAATGTGAAATGACTTATAGAATGGTTATCCGATTAGACTGATTAGGGCGACAATGTTGTAAATATTATTATTATGACACAAGTTACCAACTGACAAACACACAAAAACAAGAAATAATCGTTATTGCTTTAATTATAAACCTTAACACTTCGATTGAACCGTGAGGGTGAGAAAATCTATTATTTATTAATAAAAATTATCGTTCTTAGTACTTGTCGAACGACGACAGTCATACGAATCCGAGACTATCCGATAAATGAAGTGGCCCTGTTCTACTTGTGAGTCATATAATAGCTTAAGGGTCCACGAATCAACAATATTTTTCTTGGACAAACTAGCGGTTTTGGAGAAAAAAATTAATTATGTTAGAAGCTTGGGATTATTTTTTTTTTTAACTTTCTTTGGTTTTTTAAGCGAAATGACAGTTTTTACAAATTTGAGGTGAGGATTTTGTTCGATACTATGTGTGTTTAGCCCATAAGATTCTTCACTTGCGAAATAAAACCCATTCAATTTCGCAAAAAAATACGGCTGCTCGTTTCAGTTAGGAGAAACTATAGTTTTGTGGCCACTTGAATTTACACACATTTTTAGATTAGTAAAAACCAAATATTATACAGTCGCCTAATATTTTTTATCCTTGCACGGGTTATTACGATTTTATTCAACGTTTGTGCATTGTGAGGATGATATTTCACAACCTTTGAAGTATGTACATTTATGGTTATACATATGTGCAGTATAAGCGGTAGAGTGTCGAATATTTTGTAAAAATATTATATCCAAAAAAAAATATTTAAAATATATTTTATAATTATTTTCAAAAGTCAATATATTCTATATTTTTGATCATTATACCCCTTACTTTCAGAGTAAAAGGGTATATTGTATTCGGGGAAAAGTATGTAACTGGTAAAAGGAATCGTTTCCGAC
Organism: Drosophila lutescens; assembly: GCA_037075285.1. Taxonomy (NCBI): domain Eukaryota; kingdom Metazoa; phylum Arthropoda; class Insecta; order Diptera; family Drosophilidae; genus Drosophila; species Drosophila lutescens. The sequence continues at coordinate 126,220 of JBAMCF010000358.1, forward strand.
CCTACAAAGTATGCATTTTAACAAAAACATTAAAAATTTGGGCGCAAACAGACCCTAGCATCGTAAGCGATTGTGGGCGTGGCACATTCGCATAACCAACTTGCGCTAAATGAGAAGCTAAGAAATCTAAGGACGGACATGATCAAGAACATATATCGCTATGGACGGCAGTCCATGTAGTGACGAAGCGCACTAGGAGAGTGTGCGAATGCGACTACTATTATACTATATATACTTTATAGGGTCGAAAACGCTTCTTTCTACCAGTCACATACAATATACCTTTTTACTCTACTTTGTTCGCCTTGCGAAATCACAACTTTACAACGCCTGTTATTTTTAGAGAATAATAAAATTAAAAGAGAACTAAAAAACAACAACAAGCTCAAATGCATCTGCACTGTTACTAATCAGTTCTTTTCTAACCGTTGATCGGTGACATAGTCGAATTTTGACTCATGAGTTTGTTTTTTATTGTTTGAAAGAGCTCCAAATTAATATAATTACCTATTACAACAACCAATCTAAATTTAAATCAATCAAAAACACTTCTTGACGAGTTCTGATATCAACTGTTGTGATGAAAAATTATTATACATTCGACTAAATAAATGCACTTTTTAAAAATTGTTTATTTGTATGTTCTTACACCTTCTTAGCTTTAGTAGTTCACAAGTCACGGGAGTACGAAATGTAGATACTTACAGCTGCCTTCCCACCAAAGAAGTTTAACATTTTTTCTCTGTGTATTGTTTGTATAAGCACATTGTTCATGAAAAGTACAAAGCAAGAAACATTTCAATGACAACCGCAAAAGTGTGTTCAACGAGCATTAATTATCTGAACACGAGTTATTGCACTTTGCAGGACCAGTTTAGAGTAACGAATTCCCCATTGAATCGAGATTGAAAGCTAAAGAAAATAAAGATACGGCAACAAATATAGTTTTGGAATAAAATTTGCTCTAGCGCTGTATCCGGATTGCTTATATTGATATACGCTGCTGCTTATTTAGTGAATGGTCACGATAGACGGGCTACTTTTAATCGACAAAAAATTATAATGTGGAACCGGTAAAAAGTTAAGAGTACCCGAATCGTTATAAGATATGCTAGATATTAATAACATGTCCTGGACAATATTTGACGACCTCTTCCCGAATCCGTTTCTCCACAGCCATGACCAACCTATGGAAGGCATTGACGCGTCGCAAGACGGACGACGTAAACGAAGGCGAGTCGCAGCTGGCGCGGGTCCTGAACCTCTTTGATCTGACGGCCCTGGGAGTGGGCAGCACTCTAGGACTGGGAGTCTACGTCCTGGCCGGTCAGGTTGCCTACAACATTGCCGGGCCAGCGGTTACCATTTCCTTTCTGATTGCGGCCATCGCGTCCGCCTTCGCCGGTATCTGTTACGCGGAGTTCGCCGCCCGAGTGCCCAAGGCGGGAAGCGCCTACGTGTACAGTTATGTGACCATCGGGGAGTTCGTGGCCTTCACCATAGGATGGAACCTTATCCTGGAGTACGTGATTGGCACAGCCTCAGTGGCGCGAGGGCTTAGCGGCTACTTCGACTCGCTGATCGACAACAACATGTCGAAGGCTTTGAACGAGTCGATGCACATCGACGTGGACTTTCTGGGCGACTACCCGGACTTTCTGTCCTTTGGCATGGTGCTGCTGCTAGCGTGCATCCTGGCCTTTGGCGCCAAGGAGTCCAGCTTCCTAAACAACATCTTCACCACAGTCAACCTGGTCACCATTGCCATTGTCCTGGTGGCCGGAGCCATGAATGCCAACGTCGACAACTGGCGCATTCCCGAAAAGGATGTTCCCGAGGGCTTCGGCACCGGTGGCTTTATGCCATTCGGCATTGCCGGAGTGATGGCCGGGGCCGCCAAGTGCTTCTACGGCTTTGTGGGCTTCGACTGTATAGCGACCACCGGGGAGGAGGCCATCAACCCGAAGCGGAACATCCCGCTCTCTATCGTGGTGTCGCTGATCATCATTTTCCTTTCATACTTTGGTGTGTCCACGGTGCTGACCATGATGCTGCCCTACTATCTGCAGGACAAGGACGCCCCCTTCCCGCACGCCTTCGATGCCGTCGAGTGGTACACCATTAAGTGGATCGTGACTATCGGAGCGGTCTTTGCGCTCTGCACCAGCCTCCTGGGCGCCATGTTCCCACTGCCCCGCATCCTCTACGCCATGGGCAAGGACGGCATTCTGTTCAAGAAACTATCCACGGTGCACAGCTACACGAAGACCCCGCTCCTGGCCACCGTTGTGTCCGGCATCTTTGCATGTGAGTAGCAGTATTTGTGGTCCTGCCTCCCAGGTTATTTCTGACCTCCCATGTGATCTCCTCCCGCAGCAATTATGGCCCTCCTGTTCAACCTAGACCAGCTGGTGGACATGATGTCGATCGGCACCCTGCTCGCTTACACCATCGTGGCCATTTGCGTGCTCGTGTTGCGCTACCAGGACGAGGAGATGACCAAGCTGGTGTCTGTGAAGGCCCCGAACGTTTTCCGGCAGTTCTTCAATGGCAACTCCTTCCGGGAGCCCAACTCGATGACCTCGGGCATCACCAAGGTGGGCATCGTGGTGTTCGCCATATTCTGCCTAGTGTGGTGCTCCATGCAGAAGGTATTCGACCTGGACAGCACCGGCGGGATCGTGGCCTTGAGCCTGGTGGGCGCTGTGCTGATCCTCATCTGCGTGGTGATCGGCATGCAGCCGGTGTCGACCATCGAGCTTACCTTCAAGGTGCCGCTGGTGCCCTTCGTGCCCTGCCTCAGCGTCTTCGCGAATCTGTATCTGATGTTCCAGCTGGACCTGAACACGTGGATCCGCTTCCTCATCTGGATCGTGATCGGCTACGTTATCTACTTCTGCTACGGCATGCGCAACTCCACGCAGATAGCCAGAGCACGCAACCACGCCGAGGTGGCGGCCAACGCGCTGCAGAACCAGGGCCAGCACGAGAACCCCGCCTTCGAGCCGGACTGCAAGGTGGAAAACGGGCGACAGCCCCCACCCTACGAGTTCTCCGAGAAGCTGTAAGGGCCACAAGCGCTTTAGCCAAGTATTATAGCCCTATTCGCTCCACAGCTCTTGAACTTCATTCGATTTTGCATCTTCCTCTGAATAGAACAAAGACTCCTCTGCCTTCTTAGCTAGCACGTTTATGTGAGAGAGATGAATAGATTGCGTATGGAAATTAAATGGATCTGCACACTGCCCGCCCTTATTGCCCGGCTGAGCGGATCCGTTATTTCTGTGCGCCTCAGGACTTCTAGAGAGAGCTCAGAACAGACTCTATTTTACCATTTTAACATTTCACCTTGTGTCCACCATTTTACCCAACGTTTAACCAACTTTTAGCAAGCCCAAATAATTCCGCCGCAATGCCCTATTTTGTTGTGATATTTGTAAATATGCCTATGTATATAGAGTAATATGGATCGCCTATTTGTATATTTGTCACAATTACTGTCGTTATGTAAATGGAATTTGTATCATAATATTGTATGTCATCGCAGGTACGCGTGCAACCGCACAACCGTTGCCGCATTTAGTGTTTAAGCTATTTAGCTGCTAAGCTTCCCACATTTGTTATCATTAGCCAATACAGAAACGAATTTTGCCCCTTTCTTGTTTATTAAAAATGCAATGATGTTCAACATAACGTGTTTGGTATATTTAATTGAGATGTGAGCCTGGACACCGCAGACAAATCCTCGGCTCCTGAAACGGAATGAGCACTGGGGCTCATAAATATTTATCCAGAAACTGCTGCAGTCGCTCCCCGAGCTCCATTCTTCACGACTTTGGGGCGACTGAGGCCCAGAGTCGAAACTTCTTCATGGGCTTGTGCAGCCCTTCTCGAGCGTATTTCTTTGTGCTTTTTTGGCAGCCCGGACTGGGTCTGCCCTAGAGTTTCAGGTCCAGAATCCACTCTGTTTGCTAACCGGCTTAGTTAAATGGCAAAGAATCTGGCCTTCGTCGCCCTCTCCCTGCATCTTCCGCTCCACTCTAATTTCTAAGGCTTGGGAAACTTCAAGAGTAAATAGTCGGGGCGGGTCGAAAAAATCGCAGCTCAGAGCCAAAAAGCCAGACAAAAGTTGCCCGGATAATGCAAACAAACACACACTCGCAGCTCATATGAGTGGATGGGACGGCATCCCGGCTATGCCGAGTGGAGGAGTGCCATCGCTGGATGGTCCACAAAGGCGTCCACTGAGAAAATACAATTGTTTTGCCGGATTTACCCTTAACTCGTACTATTTCAATCCTTCCCCAGCACTAATTTATGCACTTTAAAGGCATATCAAATGCTTACGTGGGATGGAGGGGCTCGGCGGAAGGCGAAAAGGGATATTGCAAGAGAGAATTGTAATTTGACTTTTGTGTCTTTGCTGCGCACATATGCGGAAAAATGCTATTTTTCACACGTTGCTATTTGGGCGAGGCGAGCATAAGCCCTCTACACAATTTTCTTTTCACCCCCTCCCCCGCACTCCCCGGTTTATAATCAATAGACACGCCAGAAATCGCTTTAAAGTGTGCTTTAGTGGCCTGCGAATGCGATCGCTTTAAGGTCGACGCCAGGAGGATGGGGTCGTGGTCGTGTGTAAACATTGTGTATCTATCAGAGATTGCCACTTTTTACATGGCAGATTCGTATCTGGCGGGTGTAAATGCTGTCGTGCGGCCGATGTGTCTGGCCAAGTGGATAGCGTATTAAATGGCCATACTCCGCCGGCTTTGCGGATGCAATTTTCATTTATCGATTCACTAAAACCCCCGCTCTGTGCGCTGCCGAGTATGCAACGCAATTGCACTGCAATGGGACTCAAATAAAATGTCGGCCCAAAAGTATCCGTTGCGAGCTGCAGTTCGCAGTAAAGGTAAAATAAATAAACAATAAATGCCTGAGATGGGCACTGGGATTAGGACCAAGAGCAGGAGGCGCGGAGCTCCAGCCATAGCCAGTTCGGGCGCTCGTTGCGCGCACTCTGCGTTTGTGGTTTCATTTGTGAGTTTTAATTAAATACGTTTAAATATTTGTTATTTCCGACAGGCAGGCAGACCAAACCGAACGACCAGGGACAGCGAGCGGCAAACAAATACAGGGCGGTCGGGCTCAAGGACGACGCGGGGCAGCAGCAGCGGGGTAGTCCCCTCGGCGTCAGTCCACCTGGTAAATATTAGCGAAAAATTAGCAAAGTATTTTAAGCGCACCATGTTCGTCCTGCGGCTTTCGACACCAACATCCCCCGGCCCTCCCCCTCCAGGGGCACTCATGGGTGTCGTGTCGGGACTGGAACCCGGGGCTCTGGGGCGAGCGGGTTCCGCGGCAGCATCGGAGGACGGGGCATAATTTGCAAGTTTCGGTGCGTGTGCATTTTATTTATTTATGGCCAATACATAATTAATTTAAAATGCGTGCGTAAAATTGTTGTTAAGTGCTTAATCCTGTAAAGTGTAGCAGGAAGCGAAACGTGCCGTAGAGAGTACGGCTCTCTAGCCGACCGGATATTGAGTTGAATACATTTTTCATAGACCCATCACCAGCCAAATCGGGCGAGTTAGAAGTGCTGGGCTCAGAGCCGAGTAGGCGTCACCCACCGAAAGCACTGAAAACATGCAATTATTTATCTGTTTTTAATTAGTGCGACCATCTGAAAACCCTTCAGATTGCTCTCTTAGTTCAACAATATCCCCAATGCCGGGTGCGCTTTTTTTTTTACTCGTTCCAATTGTTCCGTTGTTCTGGAAACCAAAATAGGTCGATTGCTTGTTGGTCCTCCCAGGCACTCTGCAGACCAATTAACAGAAATTTTCAATTTGCAAAATAGAATAAAAACCGAAATTGCTAATGATTCTGGTAACTCCGTTCTCTGACCGCCCTGCTCAATGCAATTTGAATCCGCAATTTTGTCAAAGTCAAATAGTTCAAAATTGTACATGCGGTCAGCAAAATCAAATTAACTTTTAGCGCGAATAAATTTTGCACAACCACAGCGCGGGCGTAGTTTTTAAAAATTAAATTTAGCGCTCAAACTGTTGTGCAGTTGGGGCACGGGCATGTGAGCATAATAGGCCGATCGACATCAATTAAGAAAATAATCCGCGCATTATGCGAGTGCGACAGCGAAGGCGACTAGTACATAAATATTGTTTGACATCGACCAGGGCAACAGGGCAAAAAACGGTCCGCAAATGGGCGGCACGGGCGGCCAGCGAGGGATTTGGAGAATTAAGCGACGGTTTCAGCATATGCTAAGCGGGGCGGAAACGAGGGGAGCAGCTCAGGCCAACCTTCCGTGCGGTCGTAATGATGACATTCCGGATGCTGGTGAAACGACCGCGATGACAGGTGCTACAAGAAGGGACATGGCATTTATGGACTCGAATACTGCAAAACTCGGGTACTTGCGACGCGTCGGCGGGCAGTGGTGGCAGTAGGGATAATGATGCTGCCGGGCTTTACGTATATTTTCAATTAACATTTTCCAGATGCCCACCCTAATTGCTTTGAGCGTGCGAGGTGAAAAAACGTTAGCTACCAAATAAATAAACTATTTTCTCTATTTATTTACGCACAGCAGGCGCCTGATGACAGAATAAACGGAAATTCGTGCTATATTCCTGTGCACACCGAGCACACAAACACCCAGGCATTTGGAGATGTGGTTAAAGCGCATTTTAGTTTTCGCCCAACTCATTGACGCATCGAGCCGGTTAACCAAATTCATAATACGCACTGTTGCACGGCTCGCACCTCTTGATTATTGCAGCAGCGCCAGCAAATATGTGAACAGCCAACGTGGCCGTGAAATCGCATTTGGCCTTTTGTGTAAATCAAATCAGCGTATGGGGGACAGACAAAGAGAGGTGGGTGGGTGGGGGGTGAAGGCGAAGGGCTGTGTGTTTTTTGATGACCGTAATGAAAAGATCAAAAGCCCGTTAAAGGTCCTTTTGGACAAAAACGAACATATCAACGACATGTGGCAAGCATAAAAACAATGCGCGGCATTTGGCCAAAAAGGATGCATAAAATTTCAAATGCAAATACACGGCCCCAAAAGGAAAGGTGAAAAGGGTCGCATTTAACCGGGAAAATAATGGCGCCATTAAAGGGGTTATTCGAATGGGCTGTAAAGTTGCAGGCGGCTAAATCTGGTCACAAGAAATGGCCTCGCACAGGCCCTCAGGACACCAAATCGAAATCATATCTTCGGCCCCCATTCCAGAAGGCCTCTTGATGAATACAATTTTGGGTCCGACTGCCCCGAATCCAAATCCAAATCAAAATCCAAATCCACTCAACTGGCCAAATTAGTCCTTCGCAGGGGACACAGTGCGAAAACTCAATTTGCTTCGGAAATGGCTCGCTCTGCCGTTTGGCCTCGCCCCTGTTCGTCATCTGCCATCAATTTGACTAACAATATTCACGCCAATTAACAAATTAATTGCCTACTTTGCTGGCTGCACTTGAAGGAGACACACAAACAGGCTCACTCACAAACCTGCGGCGAATTCCCAATGGCATCTTAGTTTTATGAGCAAACACAACACGGCCACAAAGTAGAAACGCTAATGAAATTTTCAGCCCAGCCGGCTCTCTGGTGGCTGGTTCATCCAGGGATGGTGGGTGGCGAGGTGAGGGGAGGGGAGACGGGTCTAGGCTGCGCAACCTACGACCGGTAGGTGGCGTATTTGCAAAGCTTTTAATATAATGACACATTACCATGGCAGGCGGCGATGTCAAAGGCAAGGAGTGTGCACACATGGGCCGGCCCCTTAAGCCCCTCAACTTCAGCAGATTGCCGCTTGCAACGATAAACGAGCCCACGCACAAGCTGATAATGCGAGGAGGCGGAAAACTGTACTTCCGTTTAAATTCATTTAAGGCGAGAGCGAGACGTTTATAAAGCTGTAGGGCAGTATTTTGTTTTTGGGCAAAGCGACTGTACTGAGTTTAGTTTATGTCAAGTTACTTCTTCTGGTCATCCGTCAATTTATTACCGATATATGTACATATATGTATGCATACCATAGGCTATCTTCTTTACCTTGAATTTGGAATTCAAGCATTTACCCTGCGCCCCTTAAAAACCAACTTAAAGAACTAAAGAAAGAAAAAACAACTTTTACTTTGAAAAAGCAAAGAAATAATAAAGGTTGCTTTGGCAAACATAAGTTCATATCTTAACCCTTGCCATGCATGACCGTATATTTGTAAGATTGGTTTATGTGGCAGATTTGAAAATAAATATATCAATAGTTCATATAACAGCATTTGCTTGTCCATTTTTATACCCGTTACTCGTAGAGTAAAAGGGTATATTGTATTCGTGCAAAAGTATGTAACAGCTAGAAGGAAACGTTTCCGACCCTATAAAGTATATATATTCTTGATCAGGATCACTAGCCGAGTCGATCTAGCCATGTCCGTCTGTCCGTCTGTCTGTCCGTCTGTCTGTCCGTCTGTCTGTCTGTCTGTCTGTCTGTCTGTCCGTCTGTCTGTCTGTATGAACGCTGAGATCTCGGAAACTATAAAAGCTAGAAGATTGGCGTTTTGCATGCAGATTCTAGGAGTTCCTACGCAGCGCAAGTTTGTTTCAAAAGGGTGCCACGCCCCCTCTAACGCCCACAATCGCTTATATACGATTTTAAAAATTTCAATATTTCGGAAAAGTAAAAATGCAGTTTTATTGTGTTTATCAATACCTATCGAAATGTAGAAGACATTTTTCAAATCGGACCATTCATTAAAAAGTTATACGCAATCAAAATTTTTTTAAATTAAAAAATATTTTTTTAATTGTATATTTACGTAAGTTTATAGATATGGACGACATAAATGCAATTCATTCGAAACTCCAGTTTTTAGTTCAATATTGATGTCGCCACCGATTTGTGGACAAAACTTTACAAATCGAATCTTTAAAAATGAAAAAACTTGTTTTCGTTTTATTAAATCCAGCTTTCGATTCTCTACTTTTTTTAGGGGTATTCAAAAGTAAAATGTTTTAGTGTCCAACATTAAGGCTTACGAATTAGAACGATTTATATAAGTTTTAAACAAGAAAGGGAGTTTACTTCGGCAAGCCGAACTTTGTATGCCCTCGCAGTTAAAATACATACTTACCGTTTCATTAACTTTCTTCAAGCGCTACTTCAAAACGAAAAAATTTGTAATGTTTTTCTATAGTTTTTCCTATGGGAGCCATAAGATATAGTAGTCCTATCCGGCTCGGTCCGACATATGTACTACCTGCTATAGAAAGAAGAGTATTAGTTTCATCGCAATAGTATTAAAACTGAGAGACTAGTTCGCATAGAAACGGACAGACGCATATGTCTAGACGGCGTCGCACACTGGGGTAAGAGACCCCAATAGTGACGATTAAATCAGCCGACAAAAAATTTGAACATGTTACAGTTTTGTATTTTGTATTTGATCACTAAAAGTAAAAAAAATAACATTTGGACTTTCCGTAGAGTATTTTTTTTTATAATAATTTTTCTTCTGCGAATTTTTTGAAAATTCGGGTATTTTAACGAAAAAATTGGTAATTTTTAATTAATAGCGCTGAAATTTTATCCGAATCGTTTATGTATTTATTTAGACTACATCTATAAAGAATACTAAGAATCGATGGACTTTATAGTAAATATGCGCCAAAAAGAATATGCTAAAAATGGGAAAATGCTTGCATTTATCAAATAAAAAAAATTTAAATGTATAATTTAGAATTTATTAGTGAAAACCATAATTTTAAAAGATAATCGATGATTTAAATACTATAAGCATTAATCCGATTCCATCCCGCCTTCGCTATCGCTCAGGTCCCTGTTACTACCGGCTGCTTTCCTTCGAAAAGGTGTGTTTTTTATTGAATCGGAGCTAATAAAGAACATATTTAAATTGTCCTGGTTGCTCTACTATACATTTTTTGTAGTACTTTACCTACACTTATACAAATATGGAATAGTATAATAAAATATCCGCCTATTGAATCCAAAATCTCATATTTGGTATTTGAATTTAATACAAAGAACATTGTATTAAATACGAAACTATAGTTTCTTGAGCATCCTTTGACAGTTGACCTATTGATAATAACGCATTCAAAACATCACCGTGAATTCAAAAATTGTGTATTAAAAGTGCTAAAAACAGCAAACCAAAACAGCTGACTTAAGCAGATTAGCGACACAGCTGATCCAAACAACTGACCGAAACAGCTTACCAAAACATGACATTCAAAAACAAGAGAGAACGCTATAGTCGGGTGTCCCGACTATCAGATACCCGTTACTCAGGTAAAGGGAGTGCGAGGGAGATGGAGATAGAAACTTTGATCACGCATAACTTTTTAACGAATGGTCCGATTTGAAAAATTTCTTCTACATTTCGATAGGTATTGATAAACACAATAAAACTGCATTTTTACTTTTCCGAAATATTAAAATTTTTAAAACCGTATATAAGCGTTAGAGGGGGCGTGGCACCCTTTTGAAACAAACTTGCGCTGCGTAGGAACTCCAAGAATCTTCATGCCAAATACCAATCCTCTAGCTTTTATAGTTTCCGAGATCTCAGCGTTCATACGGACAGACAGACGGACAGACGGACATGGCTGTATCGACTCGGCTAGTGACCCTGATCAAGAATATATATACTTTATAGGGTCGCAAACGCTTCCTTCTAGCTGTTACATACTTTTGCACGAATACAATATACCCTTTTACTCTACGAGGAACGGGTATAAAAATATTGCAAAAAAGGTCATTTTATAGCACAAACAAGACAGAACGTTATAGTCGGGTGCCCCGACTATCAGATACCCGTTACTGAGGTAAAGGGAGTGCGAGGGAGATGGAGATAGAAACTTTGATCACGCATAACTTTTTAACGAATGGTCCGGTTTGAAAAATTTCTTCTACATTTCGATAGGTATTGATAAACACAATAAAACTGCATTTTTACTTTTCCGAAATATTAAAATTTTTAAAACCGTATATAAGCGATTGTGGGCATTAGAGGGGGCGTGGCACTTTTTTTAAACAAACTTGCGCTGCGTAGGAACTCCTAGAATCTGCATGCAAAACGCCAATCTTCTAGCTTTTATAGTTTCCGAGATCTCAGCGTTCATACGGACAGACAGACGGACGGACAGACGGACAGACAGACGGACAGACGGGCATGGCTAGGTCGACTCGGGTAGTGATCCTGATCAAGATTATATATACTTTATAGGGTCGGAAACGCTTCCTTCTAGCTGTTACATACTTTTGCACGAATACAATATACCCTTTTACTCTACGTGTAAGGTATACAAATATTGCAAAAAAGGTAATTTTATAGCACAAACAAGAGAGAACGTTATAGTCGGGTGCCCCGACTATCAGATACCCGTTACTGAGGTAAAGGGAGTTCGAGGGAGATGGAGATAGAAACTTTGATCACGCATAACTTTTTAACGAATGGTCCGGTTTGAAAAATTTCTTCTACATTTCGATAGGTATTGATAAACACAATAAAACTGCATTTTTACTTTTCCGAAATATTAAAATTTTTAAAACCGTATATAAGCGATTGTGGGCGTTAGAGGGGGCGTGGCACCCTCCAAGAACTCCAAGAATCTTCATGCCAAATACCAATCCTCTAGCTTTTATAGTTTCCGAGATCTCAGCGTTCATACGGATAGACGGACATGGCTATATCGACTCGGCTAGTGACCCTGATCAAGAATATATAGGGTCGGAAACGCTTCCTTCTAGCTGTTACATACTTTTGCACGAATACAATATACCCTTTTACTCTACGAGTAACGGGTATAAATATAAATTTTTTAAAACAAAGTTTCAACTTGGGCTTCACATTGTGAGGTTTCTGTAAGACCTAGGATCATAATTCTATCACTTCCTAATGCAGAATACTTTCGCCACATATGACTCTCATTGAGCAACTCCAAAATTTGTACTTTGAATTAATCGTCACCTTTGGGGTACCTCACCCCTGTGTGCGTCGGCTATTGGTGCTGATCAAGAACGTATATACTTTATGTGGTCGGAAACGACTCCTTCACTGCATTGCAAATTCTTGACTGAAATTATACTAACCTCTGCAAGGGTATACAAATATATTACCTTTGGTTGAGAGAAATGGTCTGCGTCGGCCCGCACTTTACAGTTATAAGCACGCCGGTTTAAGTCAATAGGCGCATCGTAAATTGCTGGTACTTAAACGCATATTGTTTTTACCAGGCAATACAAGTAAAATTAATATTAAATAATGTAATTATTCCGATTTCTCTCTCCCGGAGATTCTCTGACTTCGAAAAAGATTTGGCGACTTAAAATAATTGAGTGGGAGCGAGAGGTACAAATTCTCTTAATACATGAGTTGGAGGGAGAAATTCGAACTGGCTTACTTAGAAAATGTTGTTTCGAGCATATCAAATTGAGATGCCGCATATCAAGTCAAAATTAATACCATATAATATAAAATTGATCATCGTTTCATATCGCGTTTTTTGGGGTGCACCTCCTTCACGTATCCTCGATGCCTATTAAATATTCAGGAGCAGCAATGCTTGTTGCAACAATGACAGTATCAACAGGGTCAATATCGCAGCTTCATCCATTTAATTTCATTTTAATGCAAAACATATCCCATCAAGGTGTCCTGCGGGCTGGCAAACGCCGTCAACCGGCATCCAGCACTCGCTTTATCCAGCAATCACATAATTGGGATGCAGAGGACGAATGGATAGGGACATTTAAATGCATAATTTTTGGCAGAGTTGCATATTATTGTTATGCCCGATTGTCGCTGTCATCATTTATATTTGCCTGTTGTCTGTGTTTGCCGAGTGCTATGCGAAATGATATGGCTTACAGACAGCCAGATGCACCAGGGCCATTTTGTTAGAGCCTGCGGAGAAGTACTTTACTAATAGTTGAAACGTTGCCAAGAATACTAAAGAAAAAAGGACAAATATAGACTTTGTGCGATCCCAAGCTTTTAACGTTAACTCAAGAACTTGTTGAATAATGTCTGTCACCACTTAGCTCAGGTAACAGCAGAGAATACACGCAGAGAACCAAATGATCTAGAATTAGCAAAAAATACCTTTATATCGTACCGTGAATATTTAAAAAAAATATGGACTAGTACACACAAAAACAAGAAAGGAAGCTAGCTTCGGCAAGCCGAAGCTTATATACCCTTGCAGATCATTCTATTAATTTACAAAACGCAAAAATGTTAAATTTCCTATTATTTCACATTAATTTTTTGATCGTTCCTATGGCAGCTATATGATGTAGTAGTTCGATATTGATAAAATTAAAATCGAAATTCGAAAACATTTAAAAAGAGTCACATCCCAGAGTAGAAGAGAATACAATAAAAACCAACGAAGCAATAATTTATTTCCTATTATATTCCCATTAATTATTTTATCGTTCCTATGGCAGCTATATGATATAGTCGTCCGATTTTGATAAAAATTTATTCGAAATTCAGAATTAGATACAAAATGGTATTTCCAAAAGTAGGAGGTGATATGTTCAAAAACACCCAAGATATAATTTTTTTACATTTTTTTCCCGACTATTTCTATGGGAGCTATATGATATAGTTGTCCGATCCGGCTCGTTCCGACTTATATACTACCTGCAATAGATATAAGACTTTTGGGAAAGTTTTAGCCCGATAGCTTTAAAACTGAGAGACTAGTTTGCGTAGAAACAGACGGACAGACGGACAGACGGACATGGCTAGATCGACTCGTCTAGTGATGCTGATCAAGAATATATATACTTTATGGGGTCGGAAACGTCTCCTTCATTGCGTTGCAAACTTCTGACTGAAATCATAATACCCTCTGCAAGGGTATAAAAAGCTATGTAAAATCAACAAAGAAAGATAGTAGTTCACTATTTTCTGAATTTTTCATATATTTTGTTGTTTTATTTTTTTGGTCATTGAATAGCATTTAACAATTAAAATAGTATAAAACCTATGTACGAAATTTTCATGTATTTTGTTGTTTTATTCATTTGGCAAATTAATAGTAACGTCTTAATTAATATCGTAGCAAAACTAGTTTATTTGTTCGCGTGTATTTTGTTGTGAAACCACAATTAATATCGTAACACAACCATTTTTTTCCTTCATGTATTTTTTTGTTTAAAAAATACAATTATAAATTGTAGGTCAACTATTTTTCAGGACTTAGGGTGGTTAGAGTGAGTTCAAATCCCGCTTTTGCAGATGATGTTTTTCCTTTTTTTTGTTAAATGTTGATTTCATGTCTATAGATTTAGATTATAGAAAAAACAAAAAAAATGTTCCGGTAAAATACTATTTTGTAGGTCATTTACTATTTTATAGGTAATTTACTATGTTTTGGGCATTTATTTATTTTGTATGGGTTGGGGCAGTTTTCATTATTAAATATTTGATTTTACATAGTTTTTTTTTGTGTGCCAGGAGCTAAGGCTCTTTACGGCGTTAACACAATTTTAAGGCAATTTTGCCAAAAAAATCATATGTGACACTCGTCTTTTATGTAATTTGTTTGTAGGTCTCTTTTTCAGTGTAAGAATAGGGAATCCATTTTTTTGTCCGATCAGGGACTCGATCACTGTCACTTGAAAATAATGTAAAGCAATCAGGAAACAAATTTGCCAAAAATGTATTCGATTTCAAGGTCAGATTTCAAGAGCTTGCCGAAATGTTACCATAAGATGACACAGAACTTGTGAAGTGGATTATACAAGTGGTCGAAATGCGGCTGATGGGACTGAGAAAACTTAGACAGGAGACCGCCGACATGTTCGTTTGCTAGTGGCTACCACAAGGCTTTTTCCACATTAGCTCTATCGAGCATTCACAAGTCATCGCTGCCACACATTTGGGCGAGACACTTCACATCGAAGACCAGATCCAAAAATAATTGTGCTCAAGTGCGTGGCCGAATGCGGATCGGCAAATTCGGCAACCATAGACCAGAGTCAGCGTTACCGTCTTTGCTTAAGTGGTTAATAGAGTCGATGTTGGCTTTGATGAGCACTCGACACGGCCGAGTTCAACCTACCTTAGAGATTTGTAGTGAAAACTTGAATCCAGCAGCCCGACCAAATTCTGGCTATAAAGTCGCGGGCCGAATTGGAGCAAGGCATCATTGGGTTCAATACTAGTGACACAGCAACATCTTCAGTCAGTTCGAATAGTTCGCCAATCTCCCAAAGAACTATATCTTCAGAATGGTGAGTACTGCTGCAAGTGTAAGGACTCCAAATGATCTGTCCTTTAGGAAAATATATTCTATTAGAACAATTATCTAATGTATTTCTAAAATGAATGCTTTAAATGAAATCGTAAATTCAACAATGAAATGCTCTAACATTTTCATGATTCTGTCCAGAAACTCTTCGTCGCCGCCCTTACCATCTGCCTGGTGGCCTTTGCTGCAGCCCAGTCGGCAGATCCCGCTGCAGCGTTGGAGCCGTCCGCCGAGTACCTGCCGCCCGTCGGCGAAGTGGAGGCGGCCCAGCTCTCCGACGCCGGCTACAAGTACAAGACAGTGCGCCGGCTGAAGCTGCGCCATCGCCGCGAGGTGCCCAGCCAGGAATACCTACCGCCAGTGGACAACGCACCCAGCCAGGAGTACCTGCCGCCCGTGGACGCCGCGGCAATCGGGGACACCAAGGTGGCGAGCGACGGCTACAAGTACAAAACTGTGCGCAAGCTCAAGTTCCGTGCCCGTCACCGCCGCGACGTCTCCGAGATCGCGGAGCCCAGCAACGAATACCTGCCGCCCGTGGAGGTGCAACTGGCCCCCGAGCTGAAGACCATTCTTGGGGACGATGGTTACAAATACAAAACTGTGCGCCGGCTCAAGCTGCGCCGCCACCGTCGCGAGGCTGCCGCCGAGGAGGCTGTCGCCGATGCAGTTCCCGCCGGGGAGTACCTGCCTCCCGCCGAAGCTGCCGCCCCCGCAGAAGCAGAGCCCAAAGCCGCCGATGAGGGCACCGAGCTCGCCAAGGACGGATACCGCTACAAGACAGTGCGCCGCCTGCGTTACCGCCACCGCCATTAGGCCCCTGACCCGAACCTAGGCACATTGAACCAAATTGATCCTGATAGTACACTCGGGAAGTAGAGTCGCCCCACTCGACTGACTTCCCGCTCTTGTCCCTCCCTTATACTTAGGCCTTCAGTCGTCTCCGCATATGGAATAATAAAATTTATTCACGAAAAACCAGTTGAGACCTCAAACATATTTCCTAGCGAATCGCCAACTTAGGGCCACAAGACCGGGATAAAAATTAACATATTCTCCAAATTGCACATTAAATAATATCCGTATGGAAAAACGGTTAGGCTGCGACTGCCAGCTAAGCCAATGGGCGAAATGGAATTGAAATCAATGGCCAAGTAATGGGCGAAAGGCAAGCGGAAAAAACTTTTGGCCCTCGCCAAGAGGGTGAAATTCTATTTTGAAATTAAGTGTGCTCGGTTCAAGGCACAGGGAGGAGCGGCGGCAGGAGGAGCCGGCACTCCGAGAGCAACGACTCCTCGCCAGCTCCGCTCGCTCGACTGGGCCGGCATCTTTTTACGGTCAACTTTTCGTAATATTATTTTGCATTTATTTGCACAAAGTTGATTTTTCCTCTGATTTCTTTGTTTTCTTTGGTTGGCTTTGCGGACTGCCAGCCAAATTACAATATTGTAGCGGTCCTAGTCGTTGCTCTTGGTAGTGGGTCCTCGGCTCTTGGCTCTTGGTCCAAAACCAGAAAGAGGACCAAAAGCAGCTGGAAAAGAGTAAATAAAACATTTTTTGTGCGCCAAACATAAAGTTACGTAATTGAGCGCTTGACTTTTGGTAGCTGACCCAGGCCAAAAAGGTTATCAATGAGTTCAAGTTGAATATTCGTTTAGTAATAGATTGAAATTAGCTGCCCAAGTGTTTCCTGAGTATCTGCAAAAGGAACAAGAGAGAACGCTATAGTCGGGTGCCCCGACAATCAGATACCCGTTACTCAGGTAAAGGGAGTGCGAGGGAGATGGAGATAGAAACTTTGAACACGCATAACTTTTTAACGAATGGTCCGATTTAAAAAATTTTTTCTACATTTCGATAGGTATTGATAAACACAATAAAACTGCATTTTTACTTTTCCGAAATATTGAAATTTTTAAAATCGTATATAAGCGATTGTGGGCGTTAGAGGGGGCGTGGCACCTTTTTGAAACAAATTTGCGCTGCGTAGGAACTCCTAGAATCTGCATGCAAAATGCCAATCTTCTAGCTTTTATAGTTTCCGAGATCTCAGCGTTCATACAGACAGACAGACAGACGGACAGACAGACAGACGGACAGACGGACATGGCTAGATCGACTCGGCTAGTGATCCTGATCAAGAATATATATACTTTATGGGGTCGGAAACGCTTCCTTCTAGCTGTTACATACTTTTGCACGAATACAATATACCCTTTTACTCTACGAGTAACGGGTATAAAAATGTTGCTAGTAAAATTGTTTTCTGTTGCCGCAAAAGTTTATTCATTACATTTTGTGACGAATAATATTTAATATCACTTCTTACGACAGTCAATGTAGTATCGAAAGTATCCACGAAAAATTAAAATATGATGAGATGGCCGATCATAACGAGTGATGACTAGACATCGGGTTTCATTTCAAATTCAATGAAATAATGTATATAAATAATCAAATAACAAGAAAGGAAGCTAGCTTCGGCCAGCCGAAGCTTACTTACCCTTGCAGATCATTCCAATTAATTTACAAAACGCAAAAATGTTCAATTTCGTAATAATTTGACATAATTTTTCTATCCTTCGAATAGCAGCTAAATAATATAGTCGTCCGATTTTTGTTAAATTTAATTCGAAATTCGGAAATAATAAAAGCAGTCATATCCTAGAGTAGAAGAGAATACAATAAAAACCAAAGAAGCTATAATTTATTTCCTATTTTTTCCCATTAATTTTCCGTTCGTTCCTATGGCAGCTATATGATATAGTCGTCCGATTTTTTAAAAATTTTATCCGAAATTCAGAAATATATAAAAAATAATATTTCCAAGAGATGAAGGAAAAATGTCAAAAAACACCGAAGCTATAATTTGTTTCCCAATATTTTTCCGATTATTCATATGGGAGCTATAGGATATAGTTGTCCGATCCGGTCGGTTCCGACAAATATACTACCTGCAATAGAAAGAAGACTTTTGGGAAAGTTTCAACCCGATAGCTTCAAAACTGAGAGACTAGTTTGCGTAGAAACGGACGGACAGACGGACAGACGGACGGACAGACGGACAGACGGACATGGCTAGATCGACTCGTCTAGTGATGCTGATCAAGAATATATGGGCACTTCCACCAAAAAGTCCACCAAGCCAAAAACCTTGAAACTTGAATAAAACATATTTCCACATGATTTTGCCCCGACATTAGTTTCTAAATAGTTTGATCCTGAGCTTAACTAAAAATTTGGAGTATAGTTGAGTATAGTTTGATTATTTTTATAACAAACCCCACCAATATACGCAAAAACCAGTTTTTGGCTATTTATATTGTGTTCGTGCAAAAGTATGTAACAGCTAGAAGGAAGCGTTTCCGACCCCATAAAGTATATATATTCTTGATCAGGATCACTAGCCGAGCCGATCTAGCCATGTCCGTCTGTCCGTCTGTCTGGCCGTCTGTCTGTCTGTCTGGATGAACGCTGAGATCTCGAAAACTATAAAAGTTAGAAGTTTGGCATTTTGCATGCAGATTCTAGGAGTTCCTACGCAGCGCAAGTTTGTTTTAAAAACGTGCCACGCCCCCTCTAACGCCCACAATCGCTTATATGCGATTTTAAAAAGTTAAATATTTCGGAAAAGTAAAAATGCAGTTTTATTGTGTTTATCAATACCTACCGAAATGTAGAAGAAATTTTTCAAATCGGACCATTCGTTAAAAAGTTATGCGTGATCAAAGTTTCTATCTCCATCTCCCTCGCACTCCCTTTACCTGAGTAACGGGTATCTGATAGTCGGGGCACCCGACTATAACGTTCCCTCTTGTTTTTTGTTATTTTTTGGACCTATCTTCAGTTGTTAATTTATCCATTAAGAATGCTATTATGGACATTTTTCTGTACTGAATGCTTCATTTACATGTTAAACTATTAAGTTAAAAGCAAAACAGTCACTAAATGAGGGATAGAGGTAAAGAAATACACTTTACAAAACGATCAGAAAAAATGTCCCGAGCGACATGTCCCGAGCGAGTGTGGTTGAAACTGCATAAAAAAAAAAACGGTAAACAGTTTTTGAGTGAAACCAAAACCATTTCACAACGACATGTTCTGACACCATTCTAAAAAAAATCGTATTCAAATATTCCACCAGAATTCGCTAAATTCTGTTGTTGAATGAACTTCCCCGAAATCCACTTCTATTTTTGTCCCGAGCGAATACGGCAGTTTTTTAACGATAACTTAAAAACTAAAAGTAGTACAAAATCAAGATTTTTACACAAAATAGAGCTTGGGAAGAGTGAAAAGGAAAGCCCATTATTAAAATTAAAATCCATTTTTTTCCAATTTTTTTTCAACTTCAAAGGTGTGCAAATGTCCCGAGCGACAATATGGAAGTGCCCATATATACTTTATGGGGTCGGAAACGTCTCCTTCACTGCGTTGCCATTTTCTGACTGAAATCATAATACCCTTTGCAAGGGTATACAAACACCGAAGCTATAATTGTTTTAAATTTATTTTTCCGATAATTTCAATGATGTAGTGGTCCGATCCGGCTGGTTCCGACTTATATACTACCTCCAAAAGATAGAAGACTTTTGGGAAAGTTTTAGCCCGTTTGCTTAAAAACTATGAGACTAGTTTGCATAGAAACGGTCAAGCAGACGGACGGGCAGACGGACATGGCTAGATCGACTCGTCTAGTGATGCTGATCAAGAATATATATACTATATAAGGTCAAAAACATCACCTTCACTGCGATGCAAACCTTTAACTGAAATCATTATACCGTCTGCAATGGTATAATAAATGTTCAGTCTGGAAATTAGATTGTCAATTGATACCGAGAAAGAGTTTCCTTTGACGTCTGTGCTCTATTAAAATAGGTCAGTCCCGGAAATTTATTTCCTTTGGACGGCTCTTTTAACAGGCCCAATTAGCACCGATTGGTCAAAATGCAAAATCAACAGGAGCACAGCACACAAGAACTGTCAAAGTCAAACAAACAAAAAGGCAGATGCAGAAACTTCTCGCCCAAGTTGAAACTTTTAGAGCGCAAACTTATGAAATATTTAAAAATATGATTGTACCCAACCTGAGCATAGCCGACCAGCAGCTTGACCTGGGTCACAGCTTCTCTTAAAATGTAGTATAAGACATTTTCCTCTTGCATTTTTCCGTTTGCGGCAAGCTATTCAACGTCGATGCAGGCAAATTGAGGTGAAGTATTTAAGGCGAAAGCGGCTTGACTCTGTCCCCCTTATAAGCCGATAGGGCTCAGAAAAAAAGACGAATACGGGGACTTAAGGAACAGCTGGAGGTCGCATTCCGGCTCACAAATTGTTGCTTATCTGCTTTGCCAGAGATTTTCTCGCCGACTATCTCGTTCTCGAACTTCACTCGCTATCTTTTTGCCCAGTGCTTCCATTAAAAATCCATTTAGACATTATCTTCATCGACTTGCGTCGCCTAATCCACCCACGACTGGAGAGGCTGGATTGACGTTTAGCCAAATGAACTGGGGGACGGCAGGCCCGTTTCCACTAATGAGCTTTTCGGGTTTTATTAATTGAGAATCCACTGGCACTGACGAAATAAATTTGCGTACGATTTTTAAATGTCTTTCCAATAGGCAGTAATGAAGTTAGCAGGAGAACGTTTCATTGATTTAATAGTCCTATGAAAATATCACACTGCAAGCTGCCCTCCTCTTTATTTACATATGTCAATGTCAAAACAAGTGAAGCGTATAAATTGTTTCAGATAATATTTGCAGGAAAATTTGAATGGGCATGTGGAATTGTATCAATGGAATGTAACAGTCTTTGAATTAAATTTTGTTAACTGTCAGATTGAAAGAACTTATGTAAGTAAGTCGAATTTTTAATAGTTTTAGGTAAAAACCCACTACTTACCGAGTTTTACCTTAGTGTTTATCTTTTTATACCACACACTGCGCAGTGGTTGATCTTGTATGGCCAGAGGCTGCCAAAAATACTTCCAGTTGGAATATTGAGCTGAAAGTTTCTGTACACACAAAAAAAAGCATGTTCACGTAAAATCGATATGGCCTTGTAAATTTCTGGTCATGCAAAACCCATATTGTTTTTACATGAAGTACTCTTTTCGACCAGGTCAAATTTACCTGGCCCCATATCAAATTAAAATTAATCTTAAATAATGAAAAATTCATCTACGTTTCATATCGATTTTTTTGTGGGTGTATATATAAAACTTTGATCGGGCATAACTTTTTAACGAATGGTCCGATTTGAAAAATTTCTTATACATTCCGATAGGTGTTGATAAACACAATAAAATTGCATTTTTACTTTTCGAAGTTTTTAAAGGTATGGCCGCCAGACACCTTTTAAAATTGTTTAAGGCGATTGTGGGCGTTAAAGGGGGGGGGTGGCCCTCGGCTGAAACAAACATGCGCTGCGTAGGAAGCCCAAAAATATGTGTGGGTAATCCCAAATTTCTAGCTTTTGTAGTTTCCGAGATCTCAGCGTTCATTCAGACGGACAGACAGACATGGCTAGATCGACTCGGCTAGGGACCCTGATCAAGAATATATACACTTTATAGGGTCGGAAATGCTTCCTTCTAGCTGTTTCATACTTTTGCACGAATACAATGTGCCCTTTTAGTCTACGAGTAACGGGTATAATGAGATATATTTCATAAAGATCGGTCAACAACTGTAAAAATTGTACATGAATCGCACAAAGCGAGATATCGATACATAAATACAAATTGCTAGTCCATAAAAGTTTGTATAAAATTCGTTTTTAACAACAGATCGTGCACATCGTCATTAGTCATTTGATAAGTGGTTGACCGATCTTTATGAAACATATCTTATCGTTTTATCTACTATCAAATAAAAAAAAAATTTTTAATTTAACTCTTTTTTTAAATTAAAACCGCATGTTACTTTGGTTTTTGACAAGTATCTTCCTCATTTTTTACAGTGTAAGTACTCATTTTGTTTCAAATCTATTTTATTTATTAGGAGTCGTTTTTTAAAATAAATTTTAAGGAATCGCAAGCCAGATTTAAGAGTTAAAGTTCCTTTTAAGCTTCAATTAGATTTTAGCATGGATAATGACTTTGAAGTAACCAAATCCAGGCTTAGAAACTTTTTGGAAAGTCCAATTGGCCCAAACTTTTTATAAATATGATCCCAACTTAAGATAAAATACTAACCATAGCCCCATTCTAGATTTAATATTTTCAAATATATAAATAACGCAAGAGTACTTATTATTTTGACCACACCAAAACCGACCTTTCGCACAAATGCACTATGGGGAATTTGACCACTTTTTTTGGCCAAAACCCATTTTCTGAAAGTCGGAAAATGCAAAAAAGTTTTGTTGTAATGCATTCACAATAGACCAATCTTTAGTGTTGCATACCAGAAATTGTTATAGAGGGCGCCACAACAAAGGAATCAGCTGATAAATACAGCTGTTGCATTTGCTAAGCACAGGCGCCTGCAATATTAAGTTTTCTTTGCAATCTTTAAGAGGCCGAAAGTGAAAAACTAAACAATATAACTACATTTTTTTAAATGAATTCCAATCTGTGTGGTTTGTATTATGTGCTTGTGTCATTCGTAGAAAAAGATCGTGTTGTTCCCTTTATAGAGCAAAAATGTAAGTAGCCTTGCAAATGCATATTTTGGATGAAGTCTCACGTTCCATTACGATTTTTAAGTGAGTCCAGAAGAGTCCATCCACGAGATGTGTTCCATTGTGTACTTTAAAATATCAATTTTTACGATTTTGCGAGAAATTTCAATTTTAAGGACATAACTTCAATTTGGCAAATGAAGACTTGTTTGGAAAGTGGTACGAAGCAAAGGGAAAAGTCGCAAAGGAGAATGTTGTGTTTAGTTTTATGAAAGATGCCATATCAGGAGTGGATTTTTAACAGTACAGCAATATTGTAGACCAAGCAAGTAACAAATTTTGCTACCGCTTGACCCAAATGTGGAAGAGTTCCTTTGCTAATTTAAGTCAGTTGCGCCGGAAACATGCAGTTTGGCTGGCTTCCAAAACTGTAATCAATTTTCCGGAAACCAAGAAGCCAGTAGGTCGGCCAACACTATTGATTGCGTATAACTTTTTAATGAATGGTCCGATTTGAAAAATGTCTTCTACATTTCGATAGGTATTAATAAACACTATAAAATTGCGTTTATATATTTTTAAAATCTTAAAAGATGTGGCCTCCAGACACATTTGAAAATCGTGTATGGCGATTGTGGGCGTTAGGGGGGCGTGACACCTCGATGAAACAAACTTGCGCTGCGTAGGAACTCCTAAAATCTGTATGCAAAATTGCAATCTTCTAGGTTTTATAGTTTCCGAGATCTCAGCGTTCATACGGACGGACAGACAGACAGACAGACGGACATGGCTAGATCGACTCGGCTAGTGATCCTGATCAAGAATATATATACTTTATGGGGTCGGAAACGCTTCCTTCTAGCTGTTACATACTTTTGCACGAATACAATATACCCTTTTACTCTACGAGTAACGGGTATAAAAACAATTGCGATATATATCCATTATACAAAACGGTTGCTGACCTAAAAAAAATGTGTCGACCTTATGACTTTTCAGTAAGTGAAAACAAAGCTGAAGTAACGCTGCAGAGTCTTGTAGTCCACACAGCAAGACGACTCGTTAATTTGCAGGTTGACGTCGTCGAGAGCATTATGCAGGATCAAGGTACAGAGTTTTTATCGGCGGAACTGATTTTGAGCTACGGCTTTGATGGTAGCTCTGGGCAATCCAAATACAATCAAAAGCACTCAGGAGGACTATACTTTGGCTCGAATGTATTTGATACAACAGTCACACCCTTACGGCTTATAGATGCTTCGAAAAATGTTATTTGGAATAACCGAACCACTCCATTATTCGATTTTGCAGGCCGTTGAAGCTCGAATGTATGGGATGTCAATCTTTTCGTGTGTGTACAAATGTTTTCATTTCATTTAAAACAAGAAATATAAAAAAAAATGTAAAATAACAAACAGATATATTTTTGCGCAAATTTAAATTGCATTGATAACATTGTAACTAATAGAAAGTATAAAAATTCACGACTTTTACTTAAATCTCATTCATTTATTATATAGCTCTGCCAGTAGCCTTCGGATTCTCGCACCTGAAGGATCTTCTAAAAAGGTTGTTTACACAAAGTTTTCAAAAAAACGCGCCAATAAGAAATAAGAAAGTCCTTCATCGTGATCAGTGACTCAACCGTAAACAACAAAATGGGTCCCAGCGTTTATATATTTTAGCTGTAAACTAGTGTTAGCGACTTTTTGCTGTTTTGTATGGAAAATCGCTGTGCGTTCACAAAAAAATTAAAATTGCGAAAAACCTTTGTCGGATCCCGAATTTTTTTTGGATCTAATTCATTATGAACTTTATTATACCCGTTACTCGTAGAGTAAAAGGGTATATTGTATTCATGCAAAAGTATGTGACAGCTAGAAGGAAGCGTTTCCGACCCTATAAAGTATATATATTCTTGATCAGGGTCACTAGCCAAGTCGATATAGCCATGTCCGTCTGTCTGTCTGTCCGTATGAACGCTGAGATTTTGGAAACTACAAAAGCTAGAAGGTTGAGATTTCCCACACATATTCTTAGGCTTTATTATACGCAGCGCAAGTTTATTTCAAAAAGGTGCCACGCCCCCTCTAACGCCCACAATCGCCCACTAACGATTTTAAAATGTGTATGGCGCCCACACCTTTAAAGATTTCCGATAAGTATAAATGCAATTTTGTTGTGTATATAAATACCTATCGAAATGTAGAAGACATTTTTCAAATCGGACCATTCATTAAAAAGTTATTCGCAATCAAAAAAATGTTATATATCCATCTCCCTCGCACTCCCTTTAGCTGAATGACGTGTATTAGATAGTCGGGACCCAAACCCGACTATAGCGTTCTCTCTTGTTTTTAATTGGCTTTGAACTCTGTAGCTGGTGAACAACACTGAAAAACTGGAAAAAAATATTGCTATTTATTTGTAGAAAAAATAATATTTAAAAAATTTTAATATTTTTTATGAAAAGCTAATACAATTCTTGGCCGACTAGCGAAAACATCATAAAGATATCTTTCGTCGTTCCGAAAATATACAAAAAAGGGTGATGACACCTTTTTCGAAAAATGCCATCTTGTGATCGATATAACTTCGGTAGAACTCAATATTTCGCAAAACCGTTCAAATGAAGTTCTTATTTTGTGCGACATACATTTTTTTTATTACAAAAACGCGGCTATTTGTTGGTTTAAAATATATTTCAAAACACTTTAAAAGGCGTTTTTTGTTTTAAAGGTATTTCAATACACTTTCAAAAACTTGTTGCTTGTTTATGTTCCCTTGCAGTTAAAATAAATACTTATAGTCAGTGTTGTCGCTCTATCGGTGTTGCTCCAGGGATTCCAGATATATTAGTGCCTATTTATAGTTTTGTTTTTAACTTAAATACTCCAAAGAAATTCAGAATGCTTCATTGGCATTTGGCCTCGCACTCACCCCACGGATCTTATCGACTAGACCATCTATCACACCCGTGACATCTTGTTGCCTCTCCAAAAATATTTCTGTGTCACGGATTTACATTGCCGTAATTGATTTAATTTAAGCTGTGGACCGCGTTCGACTCGATTGCAGATTCATCAGCGCCGAGAATGCATACTGATAAGTCAAATCAAACAGAGTATGTTTGGTGTTCTGCTGAAAAGGGAAAGGGAGACCAAAAACACGGACTCGATGTGTTGTTGCGATTGATAAATGCGAGCTTGTTTTTAAAGCTTTTTTTTCAGATGACCAAACGAGAGACATCAATGAGTAAACAAGAGCAACAGCGGGTAATAAAGTTGATTGCAGCAGTGGCAAATTGAATATTTGCATACGTGTATGTGCGTGTGCTGCGACTGTATTTGTTCGCATTGTTAAATGTCCGCATCACCAGAGCAGCAAAATGGGATGAGATGATAAAACCCAAGTGGAGAGTGGAGAGAACGAGTGGCTACCATTGTTAACTTTAGTGAGCGGGAGCCACCCTTTCTCTCTTTACCCCTCCCCCTCCCACGTACCACAGCTTGCTACCAAAAATCCAACCCTTGCTCTCTGAGTCGCTCTCCCCACTAAGCTGTTGCTTCAGCTTCAATTCCACCTACAATTGTTGCTCTGCGGATGCTGCTCTCTGCTGCGTCTGATGCCAATCCTGGGTTGTTCTAGCTGTTCTTTATTTATCCCGTTTGTGGCAAATTCCGCTCACAAACCACTTTCTGCTATCACTCTTTGGATTACTCACTCGCCACAGAACGGCGATAACGTGCCACTGCCACAAACGGTCCCGCAGCGGCGATAAGTGCTCTCCTCTGTGAAAATATGTAGCACTGTCATACAAAATTCGACCCAGCTGCCATAAAGTAGTCTAGGTTGTTCAAAAGATAAAAGTTACATATGTACATACACACATATGTTTTGAAAATGTTTATGTATTTGAGTTAACATTTCAGTTCACAGAAACCGCTCTGCGCCAAATGCGGGCTAAATTCATACTGTGGCCCCTGACCACTTTTGACCTATCGAATCAAAGAAAATAACAATTTTAAAAAGCTATCAAATTCAGGGCGAGTATTTTTTTGGAGTTCATTGCCTATTCCTGTGTTGGCAGCCGCTTTCTGAAAATCGAATGGAAATCAAATTAGCTTTTAATTTTTTGCATTTAAAAATTCGGGTAACGAAATGTTGATGCTGCACAGTGTAATTAAGCATCGGATTGGCAGCAAGTCCTCGTCTATTCTCCGATTGTTTACATCAGCGGAGGCGGAACAACAACAACATCCTCTGCTGCGCTCTCTTGGCGCGGTGGAAAAGCGAGAGATGCTGCTCTCCGCTCTCTGGCTGGCCGGCGCTCTCGTGCTGCTGCGCCGCCAATTTGAATGGCAAGAAAATTAAGTTCGTTCGCTTTGCAGTTGTGAAAATCGACGAGGAGAGCAGCGGCGCACTCTCCGCAAGGAAGCTGCCAACGAACGGCCAAGTGAGAGGTAACAAGTGAAAAGTGGCAAGTGGCAAGTGGAAGTACCAAAATGTGACAGTGCCACTAGTGCCAATAGCAAGTTAGCTGCCCGTCGAGCAGCAGTTTTTCGCCCAAATTTGCTTTTCGGTTTGATTGTTTGATTGTTTGATTGTTGTTGTCTCTCTCCGTCCGACCGCTTAAGTAGTGTGTATACACGCATTCACACACTGAAAACTGGACCGGGAGAGTGTGTGAGTGTGGTTAATTTTGCCGTGTTGCCGAACATCTGTATCTGTATCTGTGGCAGCCAATAGTTGTGGCAAGGCCCTCGAGCTACTCGCAACACAAAACACAACAACAGCAGCATCCCCAATAAGTGGCAGCAACTGCGACGCAACGGCAGCCGCGTTTGTTGTTAATTGAAATAAATTGAAATAAATTCCCCGACTTTGCTGCTCATATTGTTAATAAAGAGCAGCCGGAGCGACGCAACGTCGCAACAGTGGAATCAGCGGCAATAAACAAAACAGTGAGCAAATGTGGTTTTAGTTCCATGCCAGGCGTCCGATGCCTTTGTGTGAAAGCGAGCGAAAAACTATGAAAATCTAAGGCATTCCGTGCGAAATAAGTGAAGATCTCAATGTTGGTATCATAGCCACTGCGTGGCAGTAACCAAAGAGCGCAGGCGTTTATTTATAGCCGCCAGTGTGTTCCCATTAGTGAGTGTCTGCACTGCATCCCAATTGCAAACATGTGAGCAATTAGCGAAAGTCGAAACGGAAGGGAGCAAGAGTTCCAGGTCCTACCAATTTCCGGAGGAAAAGGACAAACTTCCTCTTTCAGTTCGCACATAGATTCAAAATAGCTGTCAAATTCCTCAAACGGCCCATATAATATGCAACTACATATGTACATATATACTTTCTCGTCGAGTCAGATTCTCAGAACACCATTGTTTACGCTATTCGATTATTGTTTAGCTAACAGCCACTTATGCGAACTTCCACTTGTATACAAGCGAAATACATAAATTAATTGGCGGGAGTGGTCGGCCACAAGCAGATTTCCCCTGCCAACAGCCAGGCCGTAATCAATTTCATATTTATTTTGTCGTCTCTATTGTCTCAGTCTCAATGGGCTCCTTCTCCCAAAAATCAGTTTTATTTAATTGTGCATATGAGATTTCAAAAACAAATACCATCCCTACCTGCCGGGGTCATTGCACCCAAGGTGAGTGGGTGCGTGAGCAAACACCTCGCCCCCTAAACAGCCACCCAAGAAAGCGCCGCAAAGTATGCAACGGTCATTGCGACCATCAGCATTAGCCAATATTAACGATTTTCTCACTTCATTTCCCAGCTTACTTCGCAGCGCAGCATCCAGCAAAACAGGACATGCGCAGTGGCCTCTTTGGTAGTTGCAGTTTGGCCAACAGCGACTGAAAGAGCAAAGAGCGAACGACCATGGCCTTCTCCCGCCACAACATCGAGAAGCGCCGACTCATCGAGCTAGTGCGCCTGAACCCCATCCTCTGGGATTGCCGCCTTCCCCACTACAAGCGCTCTGACAAGCGCAAAGCCATCAAGTGGAACGAGTTGGGGCGGCTCTTTAACGTCAACGGGGAGCGGGTGCAGCGCACCTTTACTTCGCTTCGTGAGATCTTCCGTCGCGAGCTGAACCACGAGAAGATGCTGGGCAGCACGCGCTTCAAGTCTAAGTGGGAATACTACGACGCCATGGCCTTCCTCAAGGAGGTCATTCGGGAGCGCAAGTAAGATTTGTCGACCGTTTTTAAGCTTTTACTAAGCCTAAGTTATATTTCGATTAAAAGTTCTAGAGAAAGAATTCAATTAGAATTGCACTTTCCTGGCTAAAAAATATCTCAATTGATTCAAGAAATTCACCATTTATCCAATGGCGTTAAATAATTTAATTAAATAATTTTCTCGAATTCATGGTAAGCTTTTCCTAAAACTCATTACCAATTTTTATTAACTTAACCCCAAAAAACCATACAATTAAGGAAATAAACAGTAATTCTAGGGGTTCCTACGCCGCGCAAGTTTGTTTCAACAAGGTGCCGCGCCCCCACTAACGCCCACAAACCGCAAAAAGCTGTGGCGCCCACAGTTTTGTGTATTTCTTGACATACATAGATGTGGATGTGGATGTTTTCAAAGGACCCTCGCAGGGGCGGACTTAGACAATTTGCCGGCAGTTTTGATTTTGCCGCCCTAGACTGCAGAATAATTTTAATTTTTTATCATTTTGTTATTGAACTTGTGTTATACGGTTGCATGCATTTCCACATTAGGAGTTAAAGAAGAAGGTAGTGGTGGTTCAGAATGTTTTTTATTAATATTATTATTAATAATGTTCGGTGTCCAAATTGAATTCGGTTTATGTTAAATTCAGGTTCTTCCGTCGTGCTTTACGAATTGCAAATTCAGAAATGATTGCATCGCATTCTACCTCTCGTAAAACTTCCGCTTCTATTGTCAACAAAGCCAAAGAATTAACCGCTTAATTCGTTATAAACAAGAAAACGATCTCTTACCGCTGCAGTTTGTGATAGCCATGGAAAGGAAAATTCTGTAAGCAATGTCGATATTTGGAAAAAATTCGACAAGATCTTTACATCTGAAAAAGTTTAAAGTTTCAGTAGGTGTGGGTGTGTTCAACTCTAGATCACACTCCAGATATGCTTTAAAATGAATCAATTCCTTCCAAATCTTCATTGAATGCTTCTTGTAAATCTTTTGCTTTTTCACGGATTTCCGCATTATTCATGTTTCTCAAATCAATCAAAACCGAGAACTTTTCGCAAACTTCTTCATATTTTTGGCACCTTTCACGTAATTAAAACAATAAATTGTCAAAAATTACATTGTACGTGTTGACTCTGAAGTCATTTTTTCCAAGCCATTTTACCTCCTCTTTTTTTGTTTTATCGTCATAAATTTTCCGACGTTTTACCCTGCCTTGAAGTGTTTTATATTCTTGGTTACACCGAGAAAAAAAACCGTTCTCAACGTTCTTGATTTCAGTATTTCCGTGCTCAAAAGTGAGCCAAGAACGGTTTTACTAAAATCAAGAACGAGTGTTCTTGATTTGAGACTACTTTTTTGAAAATAAGTATTCTTGATTTCAGTATAAGTCTTCTTGGATTCAAGAAGAAAAATTCTTGGATTCAAGCATAGGCGTTCTCGGTTTCAAGAATAGGTGTTCTTGGTTTCAAGAGTAAATCGTTCTCGGTTTTAATAATTTCTCTCTTACCAAGAAGAACGTATTCTTGGTTTCAAGAAGAAAAATTCTTGGATTCAAGCATAGGCATTCTTGATTTCAAGAATAGGCGTTCTCGATTTCAAGAATGTTTTACTCTTGATCCAAAAAGGAATTTTTCAGAAAAATTACAAATTTTTATATTCACTTTTTTTATATTTTATTCATTTTTTATTTATTATTATAGATACAACATAATTACAAATAACTTATTACTAAACATATTTAAATCTAACAGCAGTCTTATCGCTATTGAGTATGAACTAATGAATGAAAGATTATATATTTATAAGATTTATATATAAATTAATAATACAAATTGTTAATATTTATATATATACTTCCGAGTTTCGCCAAGCGAACAGCTTCTCCCTGGGAACCGCTTCCTTGTCTTTGAATTCTAGACAGTCATAGTTCACTCCAGCGCCTAAAAATATACATAGTTAAAGTATTATCTCATATTATTTCTTAAAACAGAACCTATTAAAATACAAGCACAAGATAGCCTTGAAAATTACATAATAGAAAATGCACACACTTAAATACATAAAAACTTAGCACGTGTTTTGCAAATTTTCACACACTAACGTTGCTGTAATAGCACACATACATACATATATGCAGTTAGCGTACATATTGAAAGTATATTGAAAACTAATTTTTATTATTATTAATTGGAAGTTCACTTCCACACGCTGCTGCATAAGCACATATGTATACAAATATACATATGTGCCGTTAGCGTGGCTTTTTTTCACAATACATGTATGTTCATGTTCAAAGTAGGTATGTATGTATGTAAACTAGAAACTCATTTTCAGCATTATTAATTGAAAATTCTCTTTTACTATTGATAAACACTACTATTATTATTAAATACTTACGTTTGAGAAAGGGCAGGCCACTCAAAATGTTTAATTCCTCTAGAAGGTTCTTCACACGTGTGTCGTGCGAGTCGTTAGCGCACTCCAATATGCTCGTTTCACTTACTCCGAGAAACTGGCCGAAAAAAACGAGCATTTGACGAGAGCCGAAGTGAACTTCGGTAGCTTGCCGAAAAATTCCAGAGAGAATGTCTCTGTCATTTTTAACCTCTCTCATTTTTTTCATCTCTGAGACGAAGTTGAGAACGATTTCAAGAATGCCTGGGGACGATTTCAATAGCGTTCATGCTTGATAAACGAAATCAAGAATGATGTATTCTCAAAAAGCCAGATCAAGAATGCTTTTATTCTTGATTTCAAGAACGTTTGTGCTAAAAAAAGTGAGAAGACAAAATACTGAAATCAAGAAGATTCGTTCTTGGTTTTTTCGTTCTCAAGTTTTCTCAGTGTAACTGCCAACTCAAATGCTTTTTTTCGAAATAATCAAAATCATCACGTGCATCACTCGCAACTTTTATAAGACTTTGATACAATTGAACTACTTCATTCGGGTTGGTAAGCGTGGATTGTAATTTTTTACTCACAGCATTGAATTTTGAAAGTAAAAAACTCCACCAAGATTGCATAAAAGCTGTTTCAAGTAATTCGAAACGAATCATACTACTTTTGGCTTCACTTCGTGTAACACCTTTTTGTAAAAGATCGTTTTCTATGTTATACAAAGCTTGAAGTATTTCAGTATAATACTGATCGAGAGTGCGAACGGCATCGTTGCGAGCTGACCAACGTGTTAATGAAAGAGATTTCACAGTGATTTTCTCAGATTTTTTGCAGAACGACTCGTAGATGCTGAGAAAAAGTTATATAAATTTTGAAGATCATTAAAAAAAGCAGCAGCTGAGGAACTACTTTCAACTGCGTGATTTCCAACTAAATTAAGAGAATGAGCTGCACAGGGAACATATTCAGCGTATTCGTAACGATTTTTGATCAATTGTTGCAATCCTGCATAAATACCGCTCATATTTCGGGCTGTGTCATACGACTGACCTCGACAATTTTTGATATCAATTTGTAAATCAGCCAAAGTGGAAATTACAGCATTCTCCATTTCGACAGCCTTGTGGCCCGCATTTTGCAGAAATTTTAAGAAACGCTCTACAGGCATACCGCCTTTTTTCACGTAACGCACTATAAGTCACAGCTGATCCACATGTGAAATGTCTGGTGTGGAATAAACTATTATAGAGTAATATTTCGCACATTTGACCTCTTAAATAATTACATCTAATACCTTATACATACCTTAGCTAATTTTTGAATAAACTCTTCGCAAATCCTTTTGGACAGATAACTGGTATTGCCGACGCCTTTATTTCCGAGTTTCGAAATATGCTCTTCCAGAAATGGATCGAATTCAGCTATCAATTCTAAAAGCAATCAAATAGTTTCCGTTGTGAAGAGAACCAAACTTTTCTTCGTGCCCTCTTAAAGGCAATCCACGTGAAGCTAAACTCTTAACGACAGCGACGATTCGTTTCAAAACATTTTTCCAGTAAACTACTTCTTTTTCCTATTCAGCAATCAGAGTTTTGTCGATGCGACCTAAAGCACTCGCTTTATCTTTCAAAGTTTTCAAACAAGTTTGATGCTTTTCAGAATTTTCATGTTGTCTCATTCTTATTCTAGCATTTTTCCAATAGCTGAATCCATCTTTCTTAGAAAAAGCAGATTCACCGCCAAAAAGAAGGCATGGAGCACAATATACCGATCCTTTGCTTACAGAATATACTAGAACAGGGGTAGTTTTTTCGCACATTCAAAAGTTTTCTTTAACATTGGATGAGTTAAAAGACCGCGTATCTCTTTTGACTGCGAAAAATCCAGATGTTCATTTCTCTTATAATTATACTTAGCTATATGATCACGTAATTCGTCATTCACGAGCCATGCCGCAGGGTCATCGCTGAATGAAAATATCGACTTTTTATGAACGTCTAATGCTATTCCTTCCATAGATTCTGAAAAAAAAAATATTTTTATGTTATCTACTTTTTAGTCTGCGTACAAATTTTTTTTTTTACAAAAATACAGAAAATATCGATACTAGAAGTATCACCTTGAAAGAATTATGATGAGTAAAATTAAAAAAAAAAAAATAATAATAAGGAACAAAAATTCATGGAATTCAAAATAATCAGGGTATTCCCTAAACTGTTGAATTGCTGAATTGTTGAATTTTGTTCAGCTGATAATCAGCTGTTCCATACAAAGTGAACTTTCAGAAATTTCAGCAATTCAACAGCCTCGAGGCTGTTGAAAATTTTGTTGAATTGCTGAAAAGCCAGAGTTGTCACCTTTTTTTATTAAAAGTCATGGCAACTCTGTAACATTTTAGTGTCACCAGTAAGCATTATTTATTTTAAAATTAACTTAGAAAGCATATGTGTCGTTCCTTTTACCTTGGTAACAATTTTAGAAAGTAAATAGCAATAATAAATCAAATTTTACATGTTAAAAGTTCCGTGAAACTTTTCAACAAATAACAGCTGTTTGAAAATTCAACAGGAACCATTTTGGGTCGTTCCCTTAATTGCTGAAAATTTTTGTTGAATTTTCAACAATTCAGCAAGTCAGCAGTTTAGGCAATACCCTGAATGTACCTGCAAAGTCTGTTGTTTCCTCAGAAATTTGTCTTGTTTCAGGAACGGTCGAACTTCCCGCATCACTTTGTCTTACGCGAAGCGTGAAATACGAGGAGAGCTTTTTGGTTTTTGCTATAACCTCAATATCTTTAACTTTTCGATTTCGCCCGTCACTCATTTTTGTAAAAAGTTAAAAAATGCACGCAATGCACTTTAAAGAAATTTTAACGATTGTCAACAATGTGATTGCGAGATATTTCACAATCGTGTATAAGTGTGACCAACATATCGATATATAAGTGGTACGCCCACTTTTTCAACATCATACATACCTGCCATGTTTGTGAAGTTTTACTACCTTGTAGGGGCCAAGATACTTTTCTTTTAGCTTCAAAACCAACTCCGTACTGAGTACGCGTGATCGCGACTAGATCGTTGACTTTATAGAGCTTTTCGTCCTTTCTCTTTAAATCAAAAGTACGCCTGTTTTCTTCTTGAAGAGCTTGTATGTTTTCCCTGGCCTCCTTGCGTATGTGTTTCCGCTCTTGGTCTAATTCTTGTATCAATCTGATCTTTCAGCTCTGAACTGTCAATTAAGCAGGCCATCCACAGTCGAATTTGTTCGGCGAACATGTTCGTCGTTGGTGGTAGTGTTTGCGTTTTAATTTTTTCAAATTTGTTCGACAAAGATAGAAACGATAAAGCAGGCCATCCACAGTCGAATTTTTTCGACGAACATTTTCGCGAACAGAGGCAAGATAGAATCGTTTCTATCTTTGTCGAACAAAACTCCGAACAAATTTATATGAAATTTGAGCGCGAACACTACCACCAACGATGAACACACGAACATGTTCGCCGAACAAATTCGACTGTGGATGACCTGCTTTAAACGCATGTCGACGCCTGTCAACAACTTGAACGGGCTTACTTTTGTGCCCCTAGGCTCATTATTTTTAACCCATTGTTGGACTTTACCCACATGTTTATACCAATTTCCTGGGTTTTCTAGACTTATCTTCGACAACATTGGCACCACGAATTTATGCATTCACTCTACCTGGCCGTTACCACGAGGTACACCTGTAGCGATCAATAAGTGCTGAATCTTCTGTTTATCACAGTATTCTTTAAACAGGTGAGAGGTGAAAGCTGCACCATGGATTAACAAAAATTATGCCCTCCCTGTTAGCACCTCCTCAACTCCAGTACTGCGGGTTGGATACAACCAAACGTACTTCGAAAATGCATCCACGACTACTAGGATGTGATTATATATTTTCTTGGAGATCTCCATTGGCCCCACGTGATCAATATGATAAGTAACTAATGGTTTGTCTCCATTATCAATTGGATTTACATAGATAGCATTCCTGTAAATAGGTGTGTTTTTGCTTATTGTGCGTATTTGTTGTTGTGAAAGTAACTATTTAATTAGTAGAATTAATAATGTTTGTGGTTGGGGACTGTTTGACAATTAATAACAGTTGATTTTACCAAGTCTACGGGACTCATCTTGGTACCTGATCGATGTTCTTTCTCGTAATCGTAGTCTTCCAAAAACATTGCCCACCTATCCACTCGCAACGGAACTTCCATCTTTTTCATCGTCATGGCAAACGCGTTACAATCTGTGATGATTTTAAACTTCGTTTCCAAAACATACCAGCCATTTCGTCAATGCTGCAATGACTGCTAGGACCTCCAGCTCGTATGAGTGATATTTTTCCTCACACGGCTTTGTTTTGCGACTCATGTACATGACGGGGTGCAACTAACTATCGGCTGGATCCTTTTGTGGTATAACTGCACCGAAACCAAACTTTGACGAAACGTGTGTATTTCTGTAGCCAATTTCGGGTTATACAGTTTCAAAACTGGTTTACTAACCAAGGCCGCCTTTAACTGCTCGAATGAAAGCTGCTGCAATTCCTTGAACTCAAATTCTACATCTTTCCTCAACAGATTTAACAACGGATTAGCTATGACTGCATATCCATTTAAGAACTTCCTAAAGAACGATGTTTAACCAAGGAATCGTTGAATAGCCTTTCGATCAGACGGTACGTGAAAGTTTGCTACAGCTTTTGTTTTTTCATTACTGGGTGTGATCGAACCCTTTTTAATAATGTAACCAAGAAAATCTACTTTGCTCTGTAAGATTTGACATTTGGGCCAATTGATTTTCAGCCCATTCTGTTCGTCAACCCCAAGTACTCTTTTTAGTTTTTCTAAACCTTCGACGACATCTTTGCTGGGAATTATAATGTCGTCCATGTAGACAACTGCGTCACCGGTCTTAATGAGTTCTCTGAGAACTGCCATTGTGAACCGTGTTAAAACTGCTGGCGAGTTTGAAATTCCAAAGGGCACATACAAGAACTCGTATTGTCCTTTCCTTGTAACAAATTAAGTATACTTTTGCGAGCCAACTTCTACTGGAACGGAAATACCCGTTGGTTAGATCCAGTGTTGTGAAAATCGCCGCTCCCAGTAACATTTATATCACGCTGTCCATTTGTACCATGGGAAAATTGTCCCTCCCAATTTTCTCATTCAACTTGCGATAGTCGCAGCACAACCTTTTCTGTCCCTTCTTTTTAGCCACAAGTACAATTGGTGGAGTGAACTTTGAAGTACTGGGCTTGATTATCTTTTGTTCAAGCCACTCCTGAACCTGCTCGTCTACTTCAGTCTGCTTAGTATAAGCTATACGTCGAGCGTGCTGAAATACTGGTGATTCGTCGGTCAGTAAAATATTCATCTCAACTGGGCAATGAACGTTCCTTTTAGGCTTATAGTCCTCTATCATGCGCTTTACAACACTTGGCTGCAAATATGGCAAATGCGACACCTCTACATCAAGCTTGCTTCCTGTCTGCTCTGAGACTATCATGCACAAACTCCGAAACTCATTCAGCAATTCCTTGCATGAACTTTGGTCTCTCGTTCCTTCTTGAACCTTCGGATTTGACCCTGAACCATTTTGGCTGTCTGATCTGCGAACGAACTCGGTACCATCTTTCGTCACCATCATGTCCACCATCTGTAAAATAGTCCTGCCTAAGATTGAGTTAAATACCATGTCTTCGTCAGATATGACGTGGAATTCTACGTTGAGATTAATGCCATATATTTGTACTGGGATAATCATGCTTCCGAGAGTCACGATTTGACTCTACCCGATTCCAGTCAAACATTTAACACCTCCTGTCAAACTCTGTTCTCCGAGTTTCAAATAAACATTTCGGCGCAGCAAGCAAAGATCTGCTCCAGTATCTATGCACTAACCCTTTAAAAGTATTGTTTCCAAATAAAATGTAGGTACTTTAATTCCAATCCGGAAGACGTAAACGTGCTTGTTGGCTTTGTCTTGCCTTCTACCTGTACAAGGTTTGTAGTTTTCTCCTGCTTGGGTACCATCTGACTGGGCACTGGGCCTCTCTATGTCCTGGCTGGTTGCCCCTGAAACATTTATTGTCTCTTTTTGGACAATCTTTCTTCATGTAAGACTCGTCTCCACAGTTAAAAAATTTCCTCACCTTGTCAACTACTTTCACTGCCTCTTTCTCACCTTTGTTGAAGTAAGAGTCATATCTGGCTTGCATATATACCCCTGCAACTGACTCCAATCTACCGTGAGTGCACACTAGGGTTGTCGAATTTTTAAAAAATATCGTATCGATGATATTTGGTTTTTGAAAAAATATCATTAATGATATTTGAAAATATCAATTTAAAATATCGATATACCGATGATATTTTCATTTTTTTCAAACTATTAAAATTTTAATGGGAGAGAACATCACAGGCTACTCATTTAAAATTCACAGCGCACAGTATATTGCTTTAACATACCAGATATGAAGAAATTCAAGAAATCGAAAAATTTTATTAAATCAATTTCACATTTCTTATTAAATACAGGAATGCTAAAATTAAAGCTTAGGTTCTTTTTATATATTTGGATGCAATAATTACGAATTTGGCTAGGAAAACAATCTCCAAAAAAAGGATTTAAAAAAATGTCCATTTGAGAATCAAAAAATTGACTTTTCGTGTTTTTCTTGAATTTATAGGTGTTAAAAAAAATCACAATTTTTCGACTCTCAAGGAGATATTTATATGGGTTAAAAAATCCCTCAAACACATTTTTTCGAGAAATTTTCAAAATCCATTTCTTGGAGACCGTTTTCCTGGCCAGATTCGTCAAATATTGCAACAGAATATATATATATATATATATGTATATATATATATTTAGAAATTTTCGGACACATCACCATTTTTTTTAAATAGGCATATTATGAAAATTACAAATAAAACAAGAGAGAACGTTATAGTCGGGTGCCCCGACTATCAGATACCCGTTACTCAGGTAAAGGGAGTGCGAAGGAGATGGAGATAGAAACTTTGATCACGCATAACTTTTTAACGAAATTTGAAAATTTCTACTACATTTCGATAGGTATTGATAAACACAATAAAACTGCATTTTTACTTTTCCGAAATATTTAAATTTTTAAAATCGTATATAAGCGATTGTGGGCGTAAGAGGGGGCGTGGCACTTTTTTAAAACAAACTTGCGCTGCGTAGGAACTCCTAGAATCTGCATGCAAAACGCCTTCTAGCTTTTATAGTTTCCGAGATCTCAGCGTTTATACAGACAGACAGACGGACAGACAGACGGACAGACGGACAGACGGACATGGCTATATCGACTCGGCTAGTGACCCTGATCAAGAATATATATACTTTATAGGGTCGGAAACGCTTCCTTCTAGCTGTTACATACTTTTGCACGAAAACAATATACCCTTTTACTACGAGTAACGGGTATAATGATATGAAATGCTAGGGAAAGAAATCTGTACTTAAAGACTTTAAAAATACTCGCTCGGTTATATGCTGGTCCGCCATACAACTGCGTGCATCGCAAACCGCGCATTTACAAATAATATCGATATTTCGGCGCAAAAAAATATCGCTATGATAATATTTTTTTTTAAATATCATCGATATATCGATATTTTTATATATTTTCGACATTCCTAGTGCACACTCTTCAAGTTCCTCGATCCAGCGATTGACGTCCACTCCCTTAAACATTAGAGGTGGAGAAACATCGCTGTTTGCGAACATCGATGTTTTCGATGTTTATGGTGAAAAACATCGATGTTTCATCGATGTTTAGAAAAAAAATTTTTTTATCACAGTTTAATTTTATTTAAATGTTGGTTTTTGTTAAAAACAACAGTTTGTCAACGACGGAAGATGAAAGTCGAGTGCGACGGTCAAATATAAGTTGTCCGGCTTTGCTAAAAACGCGTTTGATGTTACAAACATCTTGTTAACGTACAAATGTACATATGCACACACATATGTTTTAAGGTCCTACTCTCACCACCCTATACAATGCGCATTGAGGTATTTAAGGTATACCAAACGATTATTTATTTTATACCCGTTACTCGTAGAGTAAAAGGGTATATTGTATTCGTGCAAAAGTATGTAACAGGGAGAAGGAAGCGTTTCCGACCGATAAAGTATATATATTCTTGACCAGGGTCACTAGCCGAGTCGATATAGCCATGTCCGTCTGTCCGTCTGTCTGTCCGTATGAACGCTGAGATCTCGGAACTTTAAAAGCTAGAAGGTTGAGATTTCACATACATATTCTTGGGCTTCCTACGCAGCGCAAGTTTGTTTCATCGAGGTGCCACGCCCCCCCTAACGCCCACAATCGCCATAAACGATTTTCAAATGTGTCTGCAGGCCACATCTTTTAAGATTTTAAAAATATATAAACGCAATTTTGTAGTGTTTATTAATACCTATCGAAATGTAGAAAACATTTTTCAAATCGGACCATTCATTAAAAAGTTAAACGCAATCAAATTTGTTTATATATCTATCTCCCTCGCACTCCCTTTAGCTGAGTTACGATTATTAGATAGTCGGGACACCAACCCGAGTATAGCGTTCGTACTCCCTTTAGCTGAGTGACGGGTATTAGATAGTCGGGACATCAACCCGACTATAGCGATCTCTCTTGTTTTAAATCGCGTTTTAGGGTCTGCGAATTGGTTTCAAAGTTTATCACCCATACGCACTGTTGCCTTCGATCAAAAAGTTTTTATACTCTTGCAGAGGGTATTATGATTTCAGTCAGAAGTTTGCAACGCAGTGAATGAGACGTTTCCGATCCCATAAAGTATATATATTCTTGATCAGAATCACTAGACGAGTCGATCTAGCCATGTCCGTCTGTCCGTCCGTTTCTACGCAAACTAGTCTCTCAGTTTCAATACTATTGGGCTGAAACTTTTCCAAAATTCGTCTTTCTTTGGCAGGTAGTATATAAGTCGGAACGAGCCGAATCGGGCAACTCTATCATATAGCTCCTATAGGAATACGCGGGGAAAAAAATGTAAAAAAATTATATCTTGGGTGTTTTACTACTACTTAGAAATATAATTTTTTGTCTAGTTCTGAAAATCGGACGACTATATCATATTGCTGCCATAGGAACGATTGGAAAATTATTGGGAATATAATAGGAAATAAATTATTGCTTCGTTGGTTATTATTGTATTCTCTTCTACTCTGGGATATGACTCTTTTTAAATATTTAAGAATTTCGGTTTTAATTTTATCAAAATTTAAGTACTATATCAAATATCTGTCATAGGAACAATCGGAAAATTAAATAGGAAATTTAACAATTTTGCGAATCTTAAATTAATAGGAATGATCTGCAATTGTATATAAGCTTCGGCTGGCCGAAGCTAGCTTCCTTTCTTATTTTAGTCTAGATTTTAACAGTTCATTTGATGTTTGGCTTTCCATTTTTTTAACCAATTATTCCAACGAAATTCATAATTTGACAAGATTGAAAATGGGAGAACGATTTTTTTCGATTAAATTGGTACTGTTATACGTGTCGTACGTTTAATTTTTAAGAAAACTTTTACGGCGATTCGCAAGGTCTAGATCCCGAAAAAAAAATCCCGGAAAACATCCCGGGCAAGCCAACAACGATGTTACCGATGTTTCGATATTAACATCGATGTTTCTTCACCTCTATTGAACATCCTTCAATGTAAACCATGACCTACCCGAGTTGGGATTTTCAACCTCATGGCTCTGCACGCCTGCAACTGGCTTCCTTCTACGCTCATTATTTTCACCAGCCTGAATATTATTTGAATATACGGAAGCAAAAGAACCATCTTCTTCCTCATCATCATCCACTTCGACTTCTTCCTCAATATTCTCAACAGAATTCAAACCATAGGGACCAATTAGTCTGTTTTGTAATTCTGGTTTCTTTCCATTTCTGTGCAACCCTAGTTCTGTCAATTTTTCGAGTAAAACTGCCACGAGCATCGTCAAAATCTCTTGTCTGTTCATTTTCAAAACTTAAATATAATTATATAGATTATTAGCAGGGTCGGTAGCCCGCAGCTTCGCCTGCGGAAATTAAAATTGAAAATTAAGAATACCTTTATATTTGCTACTTATTTAAAATTCAAAAAATTTCTTATATCTAGCCTATAAGCCGAGAAAAGATTTTATCATAACTTTTTTCCTTAATTTCCGCAAAAACAACAGAATATTGGCCTATGCAAAATTCTTAAGAAATATAAAAAAAATTGCGAAAAAATTTCTAAAATTCTTATTGCTTGCGTAAGGTATTAGCTGCACAGAACAGAAACAAACAAATTAATTTTTCGACAAAAATCCTTACACTAATTTGGCTCATTCCACGTGAAACGTGACAGGCCAATTTGGGTCAAATCTCAGAATCAATCGAAACTTTTTTTTTCGATAGAGGATTGAAATATAAGGCTCGATTTTTATTTTTTATTTTTTAACTCTTACCGTTTATTTTTAAAAAATATTTTTGTAAATTAGCTCCGATTTTTTAGTTATGCAGCACTTGAGACT
The DNA here is from genome assembly GCA_037075285.1 of Drosophila lutescens. Classification (NCBI taxonomy): domain Eukaryota; kingdom Metazoa; phylum Arthropoda; class Insecta; order Diptera; family Drosophilidae; genus Drosophila; species Drosophila lutescens. The sequence goes on from JBAMCF010000358.1 coordinate 168,368, forward strand.
CGTTTGAGTTATTTTAATATTTGGTATGCAACTTTGCGGGACATCTTAATATCTTTCAGAAAAATATTTTTAAAAATTTTTAATTTCAAAATTAAGTATTTTTTAAGAGAATTTAAATTTAAAAAAATTCTGTACGCCGGAATACACGCGGTTTCCGAATAAAAAAATTATCCTCAAATTGCTTCATCAATTCTTCACGAAGTGGTAAAATAAAATTTTTGTATTTGCAAGACCTACTAGTAAAGACAACGATTTTAGTTTGGCAACTTTGCTTCAAGCAACAACAGCGCAATTTTTTTATTCGGAAACCGCGTGTATTCCGGCGTACAGAATTATTTTAAATTTAAATTCTCTTAAAAAATACTTAATTTTGAAATTAAAAATTTTTAAAAATATTTTTCTGAAAGATATTGAGATGTCCCGCAAAGTTGCATACCAAATATTAAAATAACTCAAACGAGTCTCAAGTGCTGCATAACTGAAAAATCGGAGCTAATTTACAAAAATATTTTTTAAAAATAAACGGTAAGAGTTAAAAAAAAAAAAATAAAAGCCGATCCTTATGTTTCAATCCTCTATCGAAAAAAAAAAGTTTCGATTGATTCTGAGATTTGACCCAAATTGGCCTGTCACGTTTCACGTGGAATGAGCCATTTTCTTCACAACATTAGTACTTTGTCCAAAACATATTGTTTTAATATAGAATGTCATACAGGGTTGAGCATGTAATGAAATTCCAAATCAATTAGCGTGTAAATCTAAAAACTTGTTTTCTTAAAAAAAATAGAACAAAAAATTGCTAAAAGATATAACTAGCTCTCCAACAACCAATATGATAATTTTGGTTAAGATTTAAGAAATTAAAGAAAAGGTAAATAAAAACCGAATACTCTTGGAGATTTAGCTAAATAGGGGTTTTTGGAAGGTATCCACAGTAGACAACTGCTATAAGGGAAACCAATATTTATGCGAAGCAATGTTTCGCTTTATATATTTGACTAATTTAAGAAAAGGCATCAAGGAAATCAATTTGATGTTACTGCATTTTACCATTGATATATTGTTTCAGTATTTTTGTTTTCATTAATTTTTAACCTTGATTAGAATAATATTAATAATAAGGAAGGCAGGTGGAAGGGGATGCCGTGAATCAAATTGTTTATACATTTCCATTTGAGTAAAAGGGTATATTGTATTCGTGCAAAAGTATGTAACAGCTAGAAGGAAGCGTTTCCGACCCTATAAAGTATATATATTCTTGATCAGGGTCACTAGCCGAGTCGAAATAGCCATGTCCGTCTGTCCGTCTGCCTGTCTTTCCGTCTGTCTGTCTGTCCGTATGAACGCTGAGATCTCGGAAACTACAAAAGCTAGAAGGTTGATATTTCCCACACATATTCTTGGGCTTCCTACGCAGCGCAAGTTTATTTCAAAAAGGTGCCACGCCCCCTCTAACAATCGCCCACTAACGATTTTAAAATGTGTCTGGCGCCCACACCTTTAAAGATTTCCGAGAAGTATAAATGCAATTTTGTTGTGTATATTTATACCTATCGAAATGTGGAAGACATTTTTCAAATCGGACCATTCATTAAAAAGTTATTCGCAATCAAAAATATGTTATATATCCATCTCCCTCGCACTCCCTTTAGCTGAGTGTTATACCCGTTATTCGTAGAGTAAAAGGGTATATTGTATTCGTGCAAAAGTATGTAACAGCTAGAAGGAAGCATTTCCGACCCTATAAAGCAGTGTGGAATCCAGGATTTTGTTGTGGGGGGTGATATCAGAACAATTTTTTTGTTGCACACTTTTTGAATACCAAAATTCCTTTAATTTTTCACCCGAGTGGGGGGGTGATATATCACCCATATCACCCCTTGTGGATCCGCGCATGCTAAAAAGTATATATTTCTTAATCTGGGTCACTAGCCGAGTCGATCTAGCTATGTCTGTTCATACGGACGAACGCTGAGATCTCGGAAACTAAAAATGCTAGAAAGTTGGGATTACCCACACACATTCTTTGACTTCCTACGCAGCGCAAGTTTGTTTCAGACGAGCGCCACGCCCCCTCTAACGCCCACAATCGCCTTAAACAATTAAAAGGTGTCTGGCGCCCACGCCTATAAAGATTTAGGAAAAGTAAAAATGCATTTTTATTGTGTTTATTAATACCTATCAAAGCGGACCATTCGTTAAAAGGATATGCGCAATCAAAGTTGTATATCTCTGTAGGAAAACCAGAAGAGCATTTAGAAAGAGAAACTAGAAGTGGTCGGCGCTTCTAGAAACGTCTATCGAGACCAAAAGAAGCGAGTACAGATTATCAAATAGAGGCAGTCGGTGTCAAGATCTCGTTCATACCACACAGATAAGTTGCCGAAAGATCATTGCATGTGCAACGCGGAAAACACTTTGTAAAACTTTAAGTTAAAACCACAACCGAACTTGTAATCAGTGTCCTAAATATTAATAATATAATAAACAGTTTATAATAATAACGTCGTCTCAGGAGTGTTCGTCTTTAAACGGAATCTCGGGACCACAATTTTGGGGGCTCAGCCGGAAATATTTGGATCGATTACAAACTATAGTCACTAAACTAAGTTGTGTGTTTAAAAGTGCATAAAGCCTTGTGCTAAGCGGTGGAACTAGCTTTAAAGCGTTATAATTCAGGTGCGCAAAGTGAGAGAGACAGAAAATTTGCAAACCTAAATCAGCGTGTGTGAGAACGAGAAAGCAGAGTTGCAAATTTAAAGAAATTGCGAAATTCTTTTGCAACGACGCAATAAAAAAAAAAAGTAGAAGAGGAACCGACACAAGACGATTGATGTGGGCAACATAGAAGGCGATTGAACAACGAGAAGGAAACTGAGAGCAGCGCAGAAACTTTGTGGTGGACGTCAATCAGCAAGAGGCAGGATCGTTGGCGGAGTCATCTGGACAAAGAGCAAGGCGTGGAGCAGTTTCAGTAGCAGGCGGATCGTAAGAGTTGTGCATCAGGAGATCGAGCTTCAAGGGGCTGGTAAAAGCAGGAGAAGCAGGTGAGAGGATTTTGAAAGGTGTTGGTGATCAGATCAACGAGAAGACCATTCTGGAGCAGTATTGGTGGCGCGGTGTGGCTGGAGAGATAATTTGGAGCAAGTGTGACATTCTGGAGCGGTATTGGTGAGGCAGCGAGACAAATCTAAGGTTGTATTTGTGAGACGAATCAAGCTGTCGCAATTCTGGTGAGTGGCAGAAATATTCACGTTTTGCGGGCAGAAATCGGCGGTAGCGGAACGAAGGAGAACGAGAAGGCGAGAAGGAGAACGAAGAAAGATTTTTGAAATTTAACGTATTCCTAATTTTGAATCGTGCTGTTGTGTTAACAGTAGCTGAAGTTTTACATAGTGCTAAGTTTTGCATTCTTTTCGCACATTCAAGCAGTGCACACAGCTGTACGTTTCACAGGCAGAGTAAAGCCTTATTTTGGCCGAGTTGGCAGTATTAATGTACATATTTATAGTTTATAAGCATAACTATTATATTTGATATACATATTCTATTCTTTAACTATATATTTATACTTAAGTTTTGAAAATGAACAGACAAGAGATTTTGGCACTGCTCGTGGCAGATTTACGCGAAAAATTGACAGAATTAGGGTTAGACAGAAATGGAAGGAAACCCGAATTACAAAACAGACTAATTGCTTACTATGGTTTGAATTCTGATGAGAATAATGAGGACGAAATCGAAGTGGATAATGATGAGGAAGAAGATGGTTCTTTTGTTTCCGTACATTCAAATAATAATCAGGCAGGTGGGAATGGTGAGCGTAGGAGGAATCCAGTTGCAGGTGTGCAGAACCGTGAGGTTGAAAATCCTAACTCGGGTAGGTCATGGTTTACATTGAAGGATGTAGAAGGGAGTGTGTCACAGTTTTCGGGAACTAATTCACCAGACGTTAATCAGTGGATCGAGGAACTTGAATAGTGTGCGCTCACGGTGGATTGGAGTCAGTTGCAGGTTTTTATATATGCTAAACAATTACTCAGCGGGCTGCAAAGCTTTTCATTCGAAGTCAACGTGATGTTCGGGATTGGAGGGCTTTAAAAAACGCATTGCTCGACGAATTCGGTGTGAAGGTGTCATCGGCAGAGGTTCATCGTAGACTTGTCAAACGTCAGCAAAAGAAGAATGAATCGATGCACGAGTACCTGTATGCATTAATGGAATTGGCAAAACCAATAGACTTAGACGATGAAAGCCTAATTGAATACTTTGTCGACGGTATTCCAGACTCCAAGGTAAACAAAGCTTTATTATACCAAGCCAAGACTATGAGACAGTTGAAAGTTCAGATCGAAGCATATCAGAAGATGCGGGGATCAACAAAGCAAGTCAGGTATGATTCTCACTTCAACAAAGGTGAGAAAGAGGCAGTGAAAGTAGTTGACAAAGTGAGGAAATGTTTTAACTGTGGAGACGAGTCTCACATGAAGAAAGATTGTCCAAAAAGAGACAATAAATGTTTTAGGTGCAACCAGCCAGGACATAGAGCAGCCCAGTGCCAAGTCGAAATGGTACCCAAGCAGGAGAAAACCACAAACCTTGTACAGGTAGAAGGCAAGACAAAGCCAACAAGCACGTTTACGTCTTCCGGATTGGAATTAAAGTACATTTGGTTTGGAAACGTTACTTTCAAAGGGTTAGTAGATACTGGAGCAGATCTTTGTTTGCTACGCCGAAGTGTTTATTTGAAACTCGGAGAACAGAGTTTGACAGGAGGTGAGAAATGTTTGACTGGAATTGGGGAGAGTCAAATTGTGACTTTCGGAAGCCTGATTATCCCAGTACAAATAGATGGCATCAATCTCAACTAGAATTCCACGTCATATCTGACGAAGACATGGCATTTGACTCAATCTTAGGCAAGGACTATTTTCCGATGGTGGACATGAAGGTGACAAAGGATGGTACCGGAGTTCGTTTTGCTTGAATCAGCCGACCAGAATGGTTCAGGGGTCAAATCAAAGGTTCAAAAAGGAAAGAAAGACCAAAGTTCATGCAGAATTGCTGAACGGGTTCCAGAGTTTGTGCATGATAGCCTCAGAGCAGACAGGAAGCAAGCTTGATGTAGAGTTGTCGCATTTGCCATATTTGCAGCAAAGTGTTGTGAAGCGCATGATAGAGGACTATAAGCCTAAAAGGAACGTTCATTGCCAAGTTAAGATGAAAATTTTACCGACCGACGAATCACCAGTATTTCAGCACGCTCGACGTATAGCTTATACTGAGCAGAAGGTAGTAGACGACCAGATTCGGGAGTGGCTTGAACAAAAGATAATCAAGCCCAGTACTTCAGAGTACGCTTCACCAATCGTACTCCGTGGCGAAAAAGAACGGACAGAAAAGGTTGTGCTGCTACTATCGCAAGTTGAATGAGAAAATCGTGAGGGACAATTTTCCCATGGTACAAATGGACAGCGTAATAGAAAAGTTACAGGGAACGGAAACGATTTTCACAACACTGGATCTAACCAACGGGTATTTCCATGTTCCAGTAGAAGTTGACTCACAAAAGTATACTTCATTTGTTACACAAAAGGACAATACGAGTTCTTGTATGTGCCTTTGGCATTTCAAACTCGCCAGCAGTTTTTACACGGTTCATAATGGCAGTTCTCAGAGAACTTATTGTTGTCTACCTGGACGACATTATACTTCCCAGCAAAGATGTCGTAAAAGGGTTAGAGAAACTAAAAGAGTACTTGAGGTTGCCGAACAGAATGGGCTGAGAATCAATTGGGCCAAATGTCAAATCTCACAGAGCAGGGTAGATTTTCTTGGTTATATTATAGAAAATGGTTCAATCACACCCAGTAATGAAAAAACGCAAGCTGTAGCAAACTTTCCCGTACCGTCTGATCGAAAGGCTATACAACGATTCCTTGGTTTAACATCGTACTTTAGGAAGTTCGTAGATGGATATGCAGTCATAGCTAAACCGTTGTCAGATCTGTTGAGGAAAGATGTAAAATTTGAGTTCAGGGAGTTGCAGCAGGTTTCATTCGAGCAGTTAAAGGCGGCCTTGGTTAGTAAACCAGTTTTGAAACTGTATAACCCGAAATTAGCTACAGAAATACACACGGACGCGTCTAAGTTTGGTTTCGGTGCAGTCCTACTACAAAAGGATCCAGCCGATAGTCAGTTGCACCCCATCATGTACATGAGTCGCAAAACAAAGCCGTGTGAGGAAAAATATCACTCATACGAACTGGAGGTCCTAGCAGTTATTGCAGCATTGACGAAATGGCGTGTATATGTCTTGGGAACGAAGTTTAAAATCATCACAGATTGTAACGCGTTTGCCATGACGATGAAAAAGAAGGAAGTTCCGTTGCGAGTGGCTAGGTGGGCCATGTTTTTGCAAGACTACAATTACGAGATAGAACATCGATTTGGTACCAAGATGAGACACGTAGACGCGCTCAGCCGAGTTGCTTGTTTTGTATTGACAGAGAGTGTAATGCACAAGTTAAAGGAAGCTCAGATGACAGATGAATGGACCAGAGCAGTTAGAAGTCTAGTGGAAGTGCAGGGACATGAGGATTATTACATCGCCAATCAAATCTTGTTCAAAGACCCAGACCGAGAATTGATCGTAGTTCCATCTCAAATGGAAACTGAGATAATTCAGATTGCCCATAAGCAAGGCCATTTTTCGGCAAAGAGGACACAGGATTTGGTTGAGAAATCCTATTTCATTCCGAAGTTAAGGGACAAGGTTTCAAAAGTAGTGGGTAGTTGTGTGGAGTGCATTTTAGTAAACGCAAAGGCCGGGAAGCAGGAAGGCTATCTAAATCCAATTGATAAGGGAGACAAACCATTAGTTACCTATCATATTGATCACGTAGGGCCGATGGAGATCACCAAGAAAAGATACAATCACATCCTAGTAGTCGTGGATGCATTTTCGAAGTACGTTTGGTTGTATCCAACACGCAGTACTGGAGTTGAGGAGGTGCTTAATTGTTTGGACAGGCAGGCCATAATTTTTGGTAATCCATTCAGGATCGTGTCAGACCGTGGTGCAGCTTTCACCTCTCACTTGTTTAAAGAATACTGTGACAAACAGAAGATTCAGCACTTATTGATCGCTACAGGTGTACCTCGTGGTAATGGTCAGGTAGAGAGAATGCATAAAATCGTGGTGCCAATGTTGTCAAAGATGAGTCTAGAAAACCCAGGAAATTGGTACAAACATGTGGGTAAAGTCCAGCAGTGGGTTAACAATATTGAGCCTAGGAGCACAAAAGTATCCCCGTTCAAGTTGTTAACAGGCGTCGACATGCGTTTAATCGACAGTTCAGAGCTGAAAGAGCAGCTTCAGCAGGCTTTGATACAAGAATTAGACCAGGAGCGTGAACAGATACGCAAGGAAGCCAGGGAGAACATACAAGCTCTTCAAGAAGAAAACAGGCGCACTTTTGATTTAAAGAGAAAGGACGAAAAGCTCTACAAAGTTAACGATCTAGTCGCGATCAGGCGTACTCAGTACGGAGTTGGCTTGAAGCTAAAAGGAAAGTATCTTGGCCCCTACAAGGTAGTAAAAGTTCACAAACATGGCAGGTATGATGTTGAAAAAGTGGGAGATAGCGAGGGTCCTTTGAAAACATCCACTGTAGCCGAGTTTATGAAGGAGTTCGGGGCGAACACCCAGTCAGGAGGGCCGAATGTAGGAAAACCAGAAGAGCATTTAGAAAGAGAAACTAGAAGTGGTCGGCGCTTCTAGAAACGTCTATCGAGACCAAAAGAAGCGAGTACAGATTATTAAATAGAGGCAGTCGGTGTCAAGATCTCGTTCATACCACACAGATAAGTTGCCGAAAGATCATTGCATGTGCAACGCGGAAAACACTTTGTAAAACTTTAAGTTAAAACCACAACCGAACTTGTAATCAGTGTCCTAAATATTAATAATATAATAAACAGTTTATAATAATAACGTCGTCTCAGGAGTGTTCGTCTTTAAACGGAATCTCGGGACCACATCTCCATCTCCCTCGCACTCCTTTAAGCTGAGTAACGGGTAGACCCCTTTTAAAATCGTTTAAGGCGATTGTGGGCGTTAGAGGGGGCGTGGCCCTCGGCTGAATCAAACTTGCGCTGGATAGGAAGCCCAAGAATAGGTGTCGGTAATCCCAACTTTCTAGATTTTGTTGTCTCCGAGATCTCAGCGTTCATACAGACGGAAAGATGGACATGGCTAGATCGACTCGGCTAATGATCCTGATCAAGAATATATATACTTTATAGGATCGGAAATACTTCCTTCTAGCTGTTACATACTTTTGCACGAATACAATATACCCTTTTGTTTTACGAGTAACGAGTATAATTATTTCTATAAATAAAACTCACATAAATCATTTCAAGGTATTAATTGAAAATTTTGTAACTGTTCCGATGCGTACCGGTACCAAAACCGGAACCAAAACATGAATACTACAATTTAACCGTTAACCGAATAAGCTGTTCCGGTATGGAACTCTTCAAAGATCGGTAAAAACTTAAAAGTGGCGTGTTTTCTAAAGTTTTGACTTTTTCAAAATTCTAAAAGGTTGGCAATGGTGGATAAACGGTGATCAAACGATATTTGAAAATGATCGAAGTTCCATTTTTTTTAACTGGACGTGGACAAAAAAACTAAAAGGTGGGCAAAAGATTCCCGTATTCAAAATTCAAAATTCGACCCAGCTTCATTAAGATTTCTTTAGATTTTATGCCAAACAATTTTTGCCGAGGGGATGCTAGCACGACAAAGTAGTGCACAAATGCTCGGAGTATTTTTTACTTTCCATATATGTATGTATTCTTCTATATACATAAACAACAAGAGAAAACGCTATAGTCGAGTATTTTGACTATCAGGTACTCGTTACTAAGCTAGAGGGGGTGCGAGGGAGATGGAGATACGCAGTCGTCAGCGCCATCTAGTGGCCTTTTTCCTTTTTTGATTATGACTTATTAATGGATTGTACGATTTTAAAAAAAACAAGAGAGAACGCTATAGTCGGGTTGGTGTCCCGACTATCTAATACCCGTCACTCAGCTAAAGGGAGTGCGAACGCTGTACTCGGGTTGGTGTCCCGACTATCTATTGGGGCTAAAGGGAGTGCGAGGGAGATAGATATATAAACAATTTTGATTGCGTATAACTTTTTAATGAATGGTCCGATTTGAAAAATGTCTTCTACATTTCGATAGGTATTAATAAACACTATAAAATGGCGTTTATATATTTTTAAAATCTTAAAAGATGTGGCCTCCAGACACATTTGAAAATCGTTTATGGCGATTGTGGGCGTTAGGGGGGCGTGGCACCTCGATGAAACAAACTTGCGCTGCGTAGGAAGCCCAAGAATATGTGTGTGAAATCTCAACCTTCTAGCTTTTATAGTTTCCGAGATCTCAGCGTTCATACAGACAGACAGACGGACAGACGGACAGACGGACAGACAGACAGACGGACAGACAGACGGACAGACGGACATGGCTAGATCGACTCGGCTAGTGATCCTGATCAAGAATATATATACTTTATGGGGTCGGAAACGCTTCCTTCTCCCTGTTACATACTTTTGCACGAATACAATATACCCTTTTACTCTACGAGTAACGGGTATAACAAGAGAGAACGCTATAGTCGGGTGCCCCGACAATCAGATACCCGTTACTCAGGTAAAGGGAGTGCGAGGGAGATGGAGATAGAAACTTTGAACACGCATAACTTTTTAACGAATGGTCCGATTTGATTTTTCTACATTTCGATAGGTATTGATAAACACAATAAAACTGCATTTTTACTTTTCCGAAATATTGAAATTTTTAAAATCGTATATAAGCGATTGTGGGCGTTAGAGGGGGCGTGGCACCCTTTTGAAACAAACTTGCGCTGCGTAGGAACTCCAAGAATCTGCATGCCAAATACCAATCGTCTAGCTTTTATAGTTTCCGAGATCTCAGCGTTCATACAGACAGACAGACAGACAGACAGACAGACGGACAGACGGACATGGCTAGATCGACTCGGCTAGTGATCCTGATCAAGAATATATATACTTTATGGGGTCGGAAACGCTTCCTTCTAGCTGTTACATACTTTTGCACGAATACAATATACCCTTTTACTCTACGAGTAACGGGTATAAAAACATTTCGATAGGTATTAGTAAACACAACAAAATGGCATTTAAACTTTTACAAAATCTGTAAAGATGTGGACGCCAGGCTTTTTTAAAAATCCTTTAAAGCGTGGGCGTTGCGCTCAGATGAATCAAACTTGCGCTGCGCAGGAAGCCCAAGAATATGAGTGATTAATCCTAATACAATATACCCTTTTACTCTAGGAGTAACGGGTATAAAAATTAAAAGTTCGAAATATTTCGACCAAGAAATCAGTTCGAGAAAGGAACATTTACCCCTAAATATTTTTTGTAAATCTGACACTGCCATCTAGTATAGACGCAAGTGTTTCCAATGATATTATTCTCACATTTTTCGTTTCAGATCCCGGGAGCGGATCAAACACGGCTCTTTGGAACCCGTTCCTGTGACCACAGGTAGCAGCCACAACAACAACAACGTTAGCCGCAATAGTAGCAACAACAACAGTAGTAGTGCAGCCCTGGATGAGTATCAGTACTTTGCCCCCAGCGACCCCAACAACCCAAACAATCAGCCCCAATCACAGCCCCCGTTAAAGAGCAGCCAGTCAGCAGTGACTATTCCCAATCTGAGTCTCAGCCTCAGCCAGTTACCAGCTGCTCTGCAGCAGCAGGCCCAGCATCTTCAAGCCCTTCAACTGCAGCCGGATGTAACCCTGACCTCGCTGCAGAAACAGCCTCAGTCATCTTTACTTTGCCTGACCACGCCCACGCCCTTGTCCCACACCTCTCCCGCCCAGGTGTTATCAAGTTCGCGCTCCTGCAGCTCCTCGCCTTCCATCTACATCAAGGACGAGCCGGGCTCTCCGGAAGAGGGGTGCCCAGATGAAAAAGTGCCCGGAAATGAACCAGATGCGACGCGGAAGAAGCTGGCCACCATTCGTCCGCAGACCAAGCAGCAACTCAAGGCAAGGCTGCAGTTACCGACGCCCAAAAACTCATCGTCGTACGCCACTTCGCCGCCCCATTTAATCATAAATGCCAACAACGAGCTTATCGACGCTGACGCCGGGGACCTGGAAGAGGATCTAGACGACTTCGACGAGGATGACGACGTGACGGGGCACTGCTCGCCAGTCGTCGTCCAGTCGGACATGATGGGCGCTGACGGGAGGCTGTCGGCTGGAAGTAGCTACGTCGGAGAGGGCGATGGATGCGGCAGGGGCTTGGGTCGATCTCACTCCCAAGTGCGTCACATACCAACGTCCAGGGAATTGCTCTACATCAAATTTGGCGAATTCCTCGCCGCTAGACTAAATACTCTGCATGAGACTGTAGCCAATGAGCTGATGAACAAGATGCTGCTGCTGATCGCAGAGAAGTGAGCATAACGGGCACCGAAGGCGCCTACAAAATGATTAAATCTGGAACGGAGAAGGTAAGTGCCCCAAAATAGGTGAACCGAACAAAAAACTGTTCTTGCGTAACAAGGCAAACAAACAAGAGAGAAGCTCCTCGACTATCAGATATTCAAGCAGTAAATCGACTGCGTTCACTGTTTGCATTCCATTATTTGCTCTTCACTTTTATATGATTGGCTGTTTTTGAATTTTTTTTAATATTTTGATAGGTATTAATAAAAAAATATGGTAATAATACAAATTTACAAAATCTGCACCCCTAGAATGTGTGTGGTGAATCCCTACTTTCTAGCTTTTACAGTTTTCGAGATCAAAGCGTTCCTTTGAACAGACAAACATTCATAAGCGGTCGGACAGACAGACAGACGGACAAGACTCCATGAACTCGGCTATTAATTCTGATAAAGAATATATATAGGGTCGGAAACGCTTCCTTCTTACTGTTACATACTTTCGACGAACAAAATATACCCTTTTACTTTACGAGTAATGGGACTACGAGAACCCCGTTAACCAGGTAAACATATTTTAAAATTCATAAAATGGGGGTAGAGTCTGTATGCTCGACCCCATTAAATTAAGACCAATTTGTGTCTTAATTTAAGAACTTTTTTCTTAATTATATCTGTTACGACCGCACCTTCAACATACAAAAGTTCGAAAAATGATTAAATACACTTTCTAATATTGTCTCACCTAGGCCCGCCTACTCTAGCCTTTTTCCCCTTTAGATGCAATTTTTATTGCAGCGTGCCGAATGAGAAAATTTTATTTAATCAAGTGTGTAATCAGTTTCCGTCACAAATGTTGATATCAGAACTTTTTTGTTGAAAGTGCGATCGTCACTCATAATGTCACAAAAATCCCTTCCAACCAAATTTCCAGACGTTTTGATAAAATAAACTAAATTACAAATGATTGCCAACAATAAAACTTAATTTAAGACAATTCAAAATAAACCAACAAATGGTTACCAACAACAAAACTTAATTTAAGACTACTCAAAAGGTATATTGTTTTCGTGCAAAAGTATGTAACAGGGAGAAGAAAGCGTTTCCGACGCTATAAAGTATATATGGGCAATTCTCTGAGGATGTCAACCAAGCCAAAAAGCTTGAAACTTGATAAAAACATATTTCTATATGATTTTCCACTGATATTTGATTCTAGTTAGATGGATCCTCAACTAAACTAAGTAATTTGAGTATCCTTGGATAATTTTCCAGGACAATACCTATAATATGGACAAAAATGTCATTGTTTGGTATTTTTTTGGTATTTTTTAAAGTTGCTCCTAAACGGTTTTTTTGACGTTAAGCTTACAGAAAAACCACCTAAGAAAATATGGAAAAAACTGTCGCGTGCGACATGTAGCGTGTGACAGTCACTTCATTGCAAATAAAAAAATAACTACTAAAAATTTTTCAACCAAACCAAATACACTTTTAAGAAGAAATAATAGGGGTCACTATGAAATTAATTGCATTAAAATATTCCTTCACGTTTCGCTACAATCGAAAGTTAAGCGGGAAGTCAAAAAAGTCACTTCTATTGGTGTCGCGTGCGAAAGTCTTGGTTTTTTTTATATATATTAAAAACGAAAAATGGCCCAAAGTAAGCCTTAGCACGTATTTTAGTGCTAATCAAGACCTTTAATTTCAGCCTAGTGTCAAAAGAAAAGAAGTCCTGGAAGATGGTTTTTTTCACCTGCAAAGCGAACGAACGTCGCGTGCGACAGCAGAGAATTGCCCATATGTATATTCTTGATCAGGATCACTAGCTGAGTCGATATAGCCATGTCCGTCTGCCTGTTTTTAACATTTTAACATTTTAAACTTAAAACAAGAGAGAACGCTATAGTCGGGTTTGTGTCCCGTCACTTAGCTAAAGGGAGTGCGAGGGAGATGGATATATAACATTTTTTTGATTGCGAATAACTTTTTAATGAATGGTCCGATTTGAAAAATACATTTCGATAGGTATAAATATACACAACAAAATTGCATTTATACTTTTCGGAAATCTTTAAAGGTGTGGGCGCCAGACACATTTTAAAATCGTTAGTGGGCGATTGTGGGCGTTAGAGGGGGCGTGGCACCTTTTTGAAATAAACTTGCGCTGCGTAGGAAGCCCAAGAATATGTGTGGGAAATATCAACCTTCTAGCTTTTGTAGTTTCCGAGATCTCAGCGTTCATACGGACAGACAGACAGACGGACAGACGGAAAGACAGGCAGACGGACAGACGGACATGGCTATATCGACTCGGCTAGTGACCCTGATCAAGAATATATATACCTTATAGGGTCGGAAACGCTTCCTTCTAGCTGTTAAAAACAAGAGAGAACGCTATAGTCGGGTGCCCCGACAATCAGATACCCGTTACTCAGGTAAAGGGTGTGCGAGGGAGATGGAGATAGAAACTTTGAACACGCATAACTTTTTAACGAATGGTCCGATTTGAAAAATTTTCTTCTACATTTCGATAGGTATCGATAAACACAATAAAACTGCATTTTTACTTTTCCGAAATATTGAAATTTTTAAAATCGTATATAAGCGATTGTGGGCGTTAGAGGGGGCGTGGCACCTTTTCGCTGCGTAGGAACTCCTAGAATCTGCAGGCAAAATGCCAATCTTCTAGCTTTTATAGTTTCCGAGATCTCAGCGTTCATACAGACAGACAGACAGACAGACGGCCATGGCTAGATCGACTCGGCTAGTGATCCTGATCAAGAATATATATACTTTATAGGGTCGGAAACGCTTCCTTCTAGCTGTTACATACTTTTGCACGAATACAATATACCCTTTTACTCTACGAGTAACGGGTATAAAAATCTTTTAAAAAAAATATTTTGACGGCGAAAAAAGTGGGTGGCATTTTCGTGATCCAGGGGCCCAGCACTAACAGAATTTGCCATCAATTGCCGGGGAGCATTTTGGCTGTAAACTAGTGTTATTTTTTGAGTAATACAAAATCTAAAACCTTATCATTAAAAAAGATTTTATTTGATAAATATTACGATAAATGGACAAAGGCAACAGTGCGTATGATTGATAAACTTTAAACCTGATCGCCAGACCGTAAAACGCGTTTTGCACAAACAATTTATTTTGGTATAAATAAATTTCTTAATGCGCAAATTCCATTGGCGCGAAAGTAGGACCTTAAAAATTTGCATTCAAATGTGGAAGTGTTTTTAAAACGGTTAGTAATTGTAGGTAAAATACGAAAAATTAAGTATATATGTATTTAATTTTATTGTTCCACTATTCTATATAATAGGAATTGGCTCATCGAGTGCAAAATGTTGCATAACAGTATCTTTGATGCTCGTGCCAGAAATTCTTGAACTACTTGGATTGCTGCACAAATTTATAGCCCCGACCAATTTATTTGGCCACACTCACATATTTAAATTTCGAGTTTTATTTACACACAAAATAGCAGGACCATAAAAAGTTTTAATTTCCGGACGTTGAAGTAAGGCCGCACAGGACGCACAGGGCTACAGAACAGAATAGAACGGAACGAACCAAGTTTTGAGATTTCGGAGCATTTCACGCATAAATAAAATGCCTAGGACCATGCAACATGACAGGAGCCAAGTCTGCTCTCTGCCCTCTGCCCTCTGCCATTCCTATGCCAGTTTCCCAGAGGCCCAGCAGCGAACGGTCTACGCACAATGAGCCAAAAATCAAAATTAGAACAAAAAGCGACCAAGCTATTTCACATACAGCTCTTAGCTTTGCTTTAGGATTTGGACTCTACCACATTGGACCCTTGACGAGTTGCGGAGGGAAACCACCAAAACATGCGACTGCCTAACACCCTGCAGAGCGCATATTGGGCCTCAAAGGCTAAACGGTATATGCGATTAGCCGCTTCGGAGAGTTTATCAACTAATGAGCATTGTGGTCCTGTAGTATTGGCACTGAATAAATGACCAACCGGACAGGCTGGTCATTACGTACATGGGAGGTCGCAAAATTCTAAATTCCGGAATGTTAAGAAAGGGTAGTTGGATAGGCACAGACTGCGGGATCAACACCTCGCCCTCAACTGTATCTGCATCTGAATCTGTATCTAGTAGCTGCAACTGTGCGAATGGTTTCGCACTCGACACTTCAAAGCGTCGCAGTCATGGGGCGTGTGTATTTACGACTTTGTAGTATTTATGGTGCGACGCCTTTGGTGTGTGCCCTTTGGATGGCATTGCGGCGTCAGCCCCCTCCCCCTTCTATCCGCATTCCCAAAGCCGCGACTACCCTTTCTGCATTTAGAGCCCGACTCCCCACTCTTATCTACGACTTGGCCAAGTCTCTTTACGAGCAAAGGGGTTATGGGTGGCACTTGCCCAGACGTTCGCTTACACAGTGGGTGGCTGGTCCGACCTTTTATGGATAGTTACAGCAAGTTTGTTGGCACTTACAACATTATAAATTTGCAATAAATTATCGTTTTATGGATGCAGCTGATGTCACGATGGGCTACAAAGATACTTTTGATACGAAATGAGCATTAAACGGCCACAGTAGCAGTATCGCCAGCAGCGAGCTGCACAGCGAGAAGCCCCATCATTGATCTATTTTTTGGTGCTCGATAAATTTAAGTAAATTGGCATCTCTATCCACAATATCTATTGTCCCCGTGCACCCTTTCACGCACTGTTATCCAAATTCATAGTAAATAAACGTAACATTTCCTTGTCTAGATACCACGGAGCGTCACTTAAAGGGATCTTAGTCTATGCCCTGGCAGGCTGAGTGCCTGACTTTCAGAATGCCAGCCTGCCAGATTTCCCAAGCACTTTCCGCTCTGCATCTCTCTGCCTCGAACTTCCGCTCAAAAATCAAGTCTCTGTTACAATGTCTAGGGCTGGTATACGGATTCCATGCCCAATCCCGCAGCCCATGGAGCAGAGCAGTGTGGTGTCCTAGTCAATGTGGCAAGTTTTAAATGGCGGCGCTAAAAAGTATTGCATACCCTGCGGCGCGCCCCCCCTTACACATAAAATGCATATGCAAGTTAATGTTTACAATAGTCGTAAAAGTTTAATGGATTTTGCCAGCCCCTGCGGTGGGGTTGGGTTGCAAACGAAGGCTTAGGATCGTAACTTTCGAAATCAGTTTTTTTTCCGAGGAGCGCGAATGTGAGTGTGTGTAAGGGGATTCGGGTAAAAGCTACGCCTTTTTCCCGCTACATCACGGGTACCCAAAGTTTGCCGCTGTTTGTATAATCAAAACGCATTTATTTGATTAATATGCAGCCATCTTTCTCCCGCTCTTACATTTTTTCAAAATATTAGGAGTAACTTTTGTTGGTTTTGTTTTCCGGATTTGCCATTGTTTTCCTATTGACTTTAGCACTTTTGCCCTCCATTTTCAACCCATTCGTGTCGGGGTGTGAATTTTCGAAACGCAGTGATTGTGTTGCACTAATATTTTCTGACTGGCAACGGATGAGCCCTGAAGTGAGCTGGTACATAACAGGCTTTTGCATTGAGGTACACGTTTCCAATTAAGTGGTAAAACTAATTCATTAGCATTGGAGAGCAAACTGCAATTGACAAATTATGGAAGCCGAAACCGAAATAAACTCAGCTGTACTTTATATATATTTATTGTCTACCTTGGTTGCTAAAACCCATCAAACTAATTTCTGCAGTGATTGAATGCATCCCGGTCGAATCCTCTCCATCATCTAATGAAATGCATATGCCAATCAACATAATTATATCTGTGAATCATGTGTAGGGCCCCTCCCAAATTGAAAAGGCAACAAAAACAGGCCAGCCAACTGAGCCACAGAGCCGCAGAGCCAATAACAATAACATTAGCAATTGCCACCGAAACTGCAGTTGCCAGTTGCAGTCATCCCGAGCATATGAGCATATGTACAAGAACCGAAGCAAATCCGACATCTGGCAACAGAAGCTGCGGCGGCCAGGAAGTGCTTCATGCTGATCGAACGCCAGATACCCAATATTTAGCCGCATGCCCATGCATATATTCAGCTTCCACTCATTGTCCTTCTCGGCCCATCACGGAACATACATAATTTATTGGACGGCAACTTCCTCCGTCCGTCAGACGCACTGGCCCACTCCGGAATACCCGTTGGGCCTGGGAAATTGGGAAATGCAACTGCTCTGTGTACAACAATGCCGGCACACAGGGAACTTGGCCAGAAGGATGCTGGGCCGACGTCAATGCCTGGGCCAGAGCACATGTCGATGGCTATAACTATGAGCAGTATCAATATTGACAGCCATTAATATGGCATTTTATGCAATAAGCAGAGACATTGATAGAAGGCTGGAAGTGGGAGGCTTGGAGACAGTCTGGGACTTGCCTCGGTCTCCTGGCAGTGCTGTATTTTTAATGAGCACCAGTGCAGGAGGCGCCTCGCGCTGACTTCCGCTGTTGCCTGGTGCCTGTTGGCTTTTGACTGCGAACTGCTTTCGTCTGCGATTGGAAATTTGCCAGCCAGCTGGAGAGAGCGGTTAATTTGAGAGGTAGCGGAAGACCGAGCGGAAACGTCAAGTCACACACGACCCGTCTTGGATGCCTCGAATCTCCTTGGTATTAATGGCCGCAGGACATGTCAAAAGAACAGGAACTGATGCCGCGCTGCGTCTCTAGCTCGACGTGCGCTGACTGCAATCATAAAACTCTGCATTGGCCGTAGGTATGGCACATTCTCCATCAAGTTATGGTCCGGCCAGTGTCTCGCCCACTCCACAACTGTCGCCTTCACCCTTACCGCATTAGATTCTCTTGGACTATCTTGCATATCAATCAGGCATAAAATCGTCGCCAGCTGGCGCCAGATTGCACAAAGGACCAAGCCAAAATAATCGCCGGGATTTCATCCTAGGTTTACCTTTCGCATTTACCCAGCCAAGCGGCAACGCGATATTTTAAATTAATAATTTTGATTGCCTCTTGGATTTGCAACGAACTTTCTTTGCGTCTGTTGTTTAAGTTTTTCTCAAAATATTATCATCATTAGGGCTGAAATTTGCCTTTTGGCGGTACTTTGATAATCATGGAGAACGGAGCAGAGGTCTTACTTTGTGACGTTGGCTGAAAAGTTTCGAGTGAAAAAAATTGCTCATAAGCTAATGAAAAAGTCAAAAGCTGGTAATTAAGTTGGAAATGCAGGGAGTCAAACGAATATGTATGTTCCTTAAGCTATAAAGTTGACGTTGAATTAAAAAGTTCTCACGAATCATTTTTATAAGTAAAATTTAATAATTAGTTTTCGTTTTCTAGTGCTTAAAATGCACAAAATTAATGGGGAAGGATAGTTTGTGGCCCTAGCGGCTAAACGGCTTTTTTATGATGCGTGATGTTTTTATTGTAGGTACATCATACAAATTTGTACCCTAAATCGCCCTAAAAAACTGATTTTTCCCGTGGATTAAAAAAATCGCCCGTAAAAAGGATCCGCTGGCGATTCGCCGTGTATTTAGAAAAATTTTTCTTAAAAATTCCCATGCAAATTTGGTTTAATTTAGGGTGATTTATCTTGAATTGAGAAATATTTTCCTGTTTTTAGGGTGATATGCTCTAAATGTGAGGCGTATTTTTTCTGTTTTTATAGGCAAATTGCCCTAAAAGTTAGACAAATTAAAAAAAAAACGTGTTTGTACATGCTTTATATACAGTAGACATATATTAAAATTTTTAAAACCGTATGTATATAAGCGATTGTGGGCGTTAGAGGGGGCGTGGCACCCTTGCGCTGCGTAGGAACTCCAAGAATCTTCATGCCAAATACCAATCCTCTAGCTTTTATAGTTTCCGAGATCTCAGCGTTCATACAGACAGACGGACGCACAGACGGACAGACGGACAGACGGACAGACGGACAGACGGACAGACGGACAGACGGACAGACGGACAGACAGACAGACAGACAGACGGACAGACAGACATGGCTATATCGACTCGGCTAGTGACCCTGATCAAGAAGACGGAAATGCTTCCTTCTAGCTGTTACATACTTTTGCACGAATACAATATACCCTTTTACTCTACGAGTAACGGGTAAAACTACTCTCGACCCTTGGGAAGGACTTTTGGAGTAGTTCCGTCTAAAAATATTGTGTTTTCGAAATTTTTTTCGTAATTTTAACTCTTAATTTTGTTTTGTGGTAATGTTAAGACACCTTTAATTCATAATCATTAGCTCTCGACAGCTCTGGATGAGCTGAATCTGCAAAAAAATATGAATTTCCCATGGGTCATTTCTTTAGATAAATCAAAAATTAATTTATATTTCAAAATCCTTTGAGTTTTTAATTCATTTATTCTTTAGAATGTGAATATAAACTCAAATCTTAATCGCGGAGTTTAAAAAAAAATTTATGGAAGGACCTCCTTGACACTTATATGCGAACGCCTAAAACTTTTTTCCGTCGGTTTCTATCATTTCAAGTCTCGTGAACTAATAATGGCAGGGTTAAAGCCAAATGTGTCCCAGTGTACTCTTCCACTTATATAATACACCCTTAATTGACTTTAAAGATTGCTTTTTTAGGGTTCCGCAATTAATTACCATCAGTACGAAAAAGGAGAGGGAGTTGACTAGAATAGACTAATTATATTATTTACCAGAACTATTTGTCTCCCCACTCAATCTAAATGTTCAACGGTAATAAATACTTAAGTTGTTCGGTTGTTAAACTCTTCAGCTCAAAGGCTTCGCAATATGGGCCACAAATCACCACAAAACATGTTGACAGCACACGGCAGCAGACTGTGCCTACAGGTATGCATAGACTCCTGAGAAACTCAAGAGTTGATAGCGAAAGGAGAATGATGTAGGGGGGGGGCAACTAGCTCGCTGCTTATGCATTTCCCTAATGAAATGCAAAGAAAACCAAACGAGCTTCGGCTTAACAATAATTCTGCCCTGTCCCGAGAGCTCGAGCTATCCTTCCTGCGATAGGCAATGCAAATTTCAGGAGAGCCCTTGTTGAATATACTTGTTGTTGCCGTTGTGGCTGAGTGGTAATTAAATATTTGTTCTCTCCTGTAGCTATTTGCTTTGATTAATAGCTAACAAAAAATACAAGGGCGGAACATCTGAGATGCCGTTTTGCGGTTGTGTGGGGCTGACTGTTTTTAATATTTAACAATTTCCCAATTCTTTTCGCTTTTATTTGTTTTGGGCCGGGGGTTTTGATGGGTTTCGTACTCTAAACCAGTTACTTCGTCAACAACCCAATTTAATTTCGATAATGTGTTTCGGATTTGGCAACTGATTTAGGGAATCGGGGTCAGATTAGGAGAGCTTACGGCTAAGGATATTGTTGATGTATTTCCTTAGACTGTGCTCAGGAGTATTCCCCGCAGCTGGACACGTTCCGTGGCCGTGAGTCACTGTACCACTAAAGCCCCAAAGCGGTGGTATCCTTATTTCACCACTGTGGAGCTGTTCACCGCATATTCACTTTGCATATTGACACGTCTCCTAGTGAGCATGAGTAATTTATTATTTTCCATGCCGTGCTTCAAGGCGCCAGACAGGCAAACCAAGCCATAAGGCGCTGTGCTGGGAGCCTGGCATGCAAAAAGGTCAGTGAGACACATTACCACGTCATTATGAGACCCAGGGACCAACTTGACCACCGATGAGCCCCGCAACTGCAGAGCGTGGCAGAGAGACTGAGGCCAGACAACTCCTCTTTAAAATCCGAATGCGTAAAACCAAAGAGCGAACAAAATGGCGCTACAAGAGTGGATATACGCAGGGCACGGGGGTCAGTTCAAGAATTTCCGCTGCACCGAAGCATCCTTAAGTCAATTTGTGAGAGCCAAAGCGCAACTTAATGTCCAGCTAGGGAGAACGGCAGTCGCAACCGAAGGTCTTGCATAGGACCCCAACTTGGACACACCAATTATCCAAAAATACCAACACACAAACGAAAGCCCGCAATAAGAATTCGGGGTCTGAGGATGTGGCCGCTGCTGTTGCTGACCGAAAAGAAGATTGCGCTTTTGCGGTTGTGTTAAGTTGATTTCCGGCACGTCTGTCCCAGTCCCTGCTCCCATAGCCTCCGCCCCCCTTGTCCACATACCTCTGCTTCCAAGATGTCCTACGCCAATTATGCGTGCAGCTCCACTGCAGCCCCTTTGTCCCTGCTGACGTTATATTCATAAACAGACACTGTCCCTGCTGTCAATGCCGTAGCCATCCTACTCATCATCCTCATCACCCCCATTGTCATGACTCATGACGATGATCATCTTTTCAGCCTCCTGGCCGTAGGTGCTGGACACGCCCCCTGCGTGGCTGGCCCAAAACCACCCAAACCCCCTCCCCCTGAAGTGTGATGTAAATTATACGCTTTTGCGTTTAGCCTCCAACCTCGAAGTCTGGTCCACCCTCAGTGGATCTCCACCTCCTCTTTGGCAGTTTGATGTTTTGCGGTTGTGTTGACGATGTCCTAGGCTCAGAAATGAGCAGCCCAGTAAAGTGGCCTCCCCGGTGCTTGTCTTTAATATTTAAGGTGCGCTTTTAGCCAGGAGTTGGTCCATTATGCCTCTGACATGTTATTGTACTACGGTCTGCGGTTCCCAGCCAATTAATGAGATTTTCGCAATGAGAGCATCGAACGAAGGGCATTGTTTGGTAAGACAAGTGGCTTCTCCTGGCGGACAAAGGTGAAAGGCCCTCTGAATGATGGTTTATCCAACGGTTAAGAGTTTGGAAGAGCATAAGTTGTCCTGTTGGCGCTGTTATGGGAAATGATGGCTAGGTTCGCACATTCTCCCTGACTAGCTTGTGTTTAGCAACTGAATGAACTACATTTGAGATATGATATTGTGGGTCGTTCAAGGATAAGCTTTTGGAGGCTGTTTTCCCGATTTAAGAACTTGAAACGCATAGCTGCGAACAACGTGAGTTGAACCCCAACTGATTGTTCAGCTACAACAACTTTCCACTCGTTTTCCTTACAAGCCTTGGCTTTAATTTTCATTAGCTGCATTTTCTGTCTTATCAAAGAGCCGACAACCCGTTCTTCCCCCACCACAAAGTGGTTGTTGTAGGTGCTGCTGGGAAAGCCACTGTGTCATTTGTTATGTTATTGGTTTCGACATTTTGCAAATTGCTTATTTAGCAGTGCGTAAAATCCACATAGTCCTCCGCCTGCTCATCTTGCTTCCGACCTGCGGGTCTCTTTTTGCGGAGACCACACACACGTCAAGGAGCAGGATGTTCTGTTATTCCGTGCTCCTTTGCTTCCGCCTCCCTACTCCGCCTGTCCAGAAGAATTTTTTCCCATCCTACATTGTTGTAGACTCAAAGTTAACAACGTGTCAAGCGGTTAGGTCTCAACTCCGCACCACTCCATTAGACTACCAACCGCATTCTTTCCTGCCCTTGCTGGGTGGAAAGAGCGGGGTCAAATGGGACCTGATGCCAAAACAGGTGCGGTTCAATATCCCCCATCCCGCTATTGGGACAAGTGTTTGAAAACTGTCAATTCAGTGCAATTTTGGCCTTTGCACGAACCTCGAAATCTTCCTACTTCTCGAGCTCATTCTATTTCAACCGTCGTATGTCCCCAGAATAATGTTTGCTTTTCATTCTGTGTCATTTGCTTCTAGCCCTTGTTTTTATGCGGCGCCTAATTGCCTGCTACACTTTGCAGCACTTTTGGACAGAGGGAATGGAGCTATTCGAGTGTGGCCATAAACTTTTTACGGCTAATATTTTCTGAGGCTTTTTAATTAGGCGAAATGGTCGTAAAAATTGATTTATTGCCAATGATGGGAATTGGTAATTGGGGGCTTTCCAAAGGGAATAGGGCTATAAAACGGAATAACTTTTGAACAGTTTTTAACCGATTATGAATTGTCCTTTCAATGCCGATCTAACTAATTCTGGTCCTTTCTCTTTGCAGCATACATCCCAACGGCTCCATCCTGTCAAGTAATGAAATAATTTGCATGAATCAAGTCTGTATTATGTGCCATATAAAACAACTCTAAAGTATGATAGTTTATGATTAAAATGTATGAAATAGTTTTTAAATCAAAACAGTTCAAAATAACGACAAATAAAATTAAACATTTCTGAACTTTAAGTGTAATATTGTATTAACAAAGATTATCTTTTTCCTTACGGGTCGCAGCCTGAGTAGGCCGGCTGACTGTCCGCTCTCTCAGTTTTTAGTGACTGCAAGGTCGGAAAAGTTACACTGGCCTGGCCACTAAACGGTTCAACTTTATGCAAATTGAGGAGCTCCCTAGAGTCTTGAACCAAAAAGCGATTAAACGTCATTAGCATTATAGTAGCATTCCACTTTCACGGCTTTGACTGCCTTCCCTTCGAAAACACCTTTCCGTTCGTCCTGCCCTTTCCCTGCGTTACCCCCGACCCTTGTCTGTCTGCCAAATTGTCTGGATGGATGGGAGCCATTCATCTCCATGGTAAAAACAACAGCAACGTCGGGAAATGATTACAGTTCCGTTTTAATTGTAATTAAAGCGATTATTACGGCGGTATACTGTCGTTTTTTTGCGTTCCTTTATACCGGCTTCCGATTTTACTTCTGCCTTCTTAAACTCGGCGCTTAATCTTTGCTTCTTGGGACCAGCAGCTTATTTTCAATTTAAAAATCCCGCCAACTTTTTCTATTTTCCAGTACGACTTTTGCTATCGGGCCTAAGGGCTTTTGGAGCTACTTAGGTGAGTTTCGTGTTGCATAAAAAAGTTTTTTTACATGATTTTCGTGTGGGACCAGACAGGAAAGGTGGTTCTGTGGATGATGAGCACCTTGCCTCTGTAACTGGCCGAAAAAGTTTGTGTAGTGAGTTGTGTTATTGCTGGAGCTGCTTATCTAAGTACACGCCGCACTGAGAAAGGTAATTTACCGACATAGCTGGAATTGGAATTGATTCGGCATCTTAGAGGCCTGCCTTACTTCCCGGAATGCGGAGGTGTTCCGCGAGACTCATAATTTGAAGATGGTAACCTCATTTTGCACCGAAGTCGTTTTATTTAATTTAACGTTTTTGGCTGGCGTCTAAGACTTCAACTACATCCACTTCTGAAATCCCTTATAAATGAAATGTAAGGGTTGCTGCAGCACGAACTTAAGCAACTACAACCAAACTACATCGCAGCCAAACCAGCACTTGGTTGGTGTAATTTTTTTTAACGATATTTCCCAACAGAGTTAAGTAGCAAAACTCACTTCGCATAATTACGGGTAGTGCCGGGGGTGGGTTAAGGCTTGCTGAAAAAGTGTAATTAGTGGTGTGAAATTAGTGTTATTCTACAGAAGGAACGAGCGGCGGGAAGAACGGATCAAAGGGAGAAAGCAACTCGAAAGTGAAATGAAACACATTCTGATAGTTTTTTAATGTGTGCTCGTATCTGTTGATGTATGAATGCAATACGCAGATGCCCCACCACCTGCAAAAAAAACTTCATCAGCACCATATACCGTTCTATACCATATTTAAATTTTATACCTTTAGTGAGGTCGATGCCTTAGCCCAGTGGCGTAACAAAAGGGGTCACTTTTGGCCATAGACCTCTTTAAGTAAATACAAATTTCTAAAATGTTTGTTCAATTTAATTATTCTATTAATGTATTTGGCATTAGTTCACTTAAAATAACTGAGTTTACCCCTTTTTTGCTTTTCCTCAGGCGTAGGCAAAGCCATTCCCGAGCTCCAATCGTTTGTGGGTCAACAACGGCGTCTGCACCTGGGGTTGCGTTTGTGTAGATGTGCGAAGCTTTTTATGAACTGTTAAAATTCCAATTAGGGTTGATTGTTTTGATTTAACGGAAATGCGAATAACGATGCGTGCGAAAAAGTTCGTTTTTCCAGCGTTTAAGCTTTAAGGTTTCTTGGCAGTGATGGCTCGCAACGTTGAAATCGAAGGGAAGTCAGAAATTATTTAAATCAATAACACCAGTTTATAAAAAAATCGACCTCTTCCTACTCGAAGGCAATCTTGGTTTTCCGGTAAAGTACATCTCCCTGATTAAGAAATGGGCACTTAACATTTTTTTTATCGTGTCAATTTTTTTTTAAGAGTAAAAAACGTTTTTGGGCCTTTTTTATTTTCTATCTTGAGTTCTGGTAAACCGATTGAGGTCATCGACGACTCATTTTACAGGTAATATAATGCCCTTTAACTTTTTTTTATACATCATTGAGTTCCAGTCATTAGAAGCTACACCTCGTCAAAGTTAAAAAAGTTGAAAAAAATGCAAAAAAAACACATAAAACAAGAAAGGAAGCTAGCTTCGGCCAGCCGAAGCTTATATACCCTTGCAGATCATTCCTATTAATTTAAAAATCGCAAAAATGTTAAATTTCCTATTATTTCTCTTATTTCCGATCGTTCCTATGGCAGCTATATGATGTAGTAGTTCGATTTTGATAAAATTAAAATCGAAATTCGGAAATATTTAAAAAGAGTCATATCCCAGAGTAGAAGTGAATACAATAAAAACCAACGAAGCAATAATTTATTTCCTATTATATTCCCATTAATTTTCCGATCGTTCCTATGGCAGCTATATGATATAGTCGTCCGATTTTGATAAAAATTTTTTCGAAATTCAGAAATAATTAAAAACTAATATTCCCAAGATTAGAAGGTAATATCTTCAAAAAACACCGAAGCTAGAATTTTTTTAACGTTTTTTTTCCGATCCTTCCTATGGGAGCTATAGGATATAGTTGTCCGATCCGGTCGGTTCCGACTTATATACTACCTGCAATAGAAAGAAGACTTTTGGGAAAGTTTTAGCCCGATAGCTTTAAAACTGAGAGACTAGTTTGCGTAGAAACAGACGGACAGACGGACAGACGGACATGGCTAGATCGACTCGTCTAGTGATGCTGATCAAGAATATATATACTTTATGGGGTCGGAAACGTCTCCTTCACTGCGTTGCAAACTTCTGACTGAAATCATAATACCCTCTGCAAGGGTATAAAAAAAGACAGCTATATGATATAGTAGTTCGATATTGATAAAATTAAAATCGAAATTCGAAAACATTTAATAAGACTCATATCCCAGAGTAGAAGAGAATACAATAAAAGTCAACGAAGCAATAATTTATTTCCTATTATATTCCCATTAATTTTTGGATCGTTTCTATGGCAGCTATATGATATAGTCGTCCGATTTTAAAAAAAATTTATTCGAAATTCAGAATTAGATAAAAAATGGCATTTCCAAAAGTAGGAGGCTCTAGGTTCAAAAACACCCAAGATAAATTTTTTTTGCATTTTTTCCCCCGATTATTCCTATGGGAGCTATATGATATAGTTGTCCGATCCGGCTCGTTCCGACTTATATACTACCTGCAATAGATAGAAGACTTTTGGGAAAGTTTTAGCCCGATAGCTTTAAAACTGAGAGACTAGTTTGCGTAGAAACAGACGGACAGACGGACAGACGGACGGACAGACGGACAGACGGACAGACGGACATGGCTAAATCGACTCGTCTAGTGATGCTGATCAAGAATATATATACTTTATGGGGTCGGAAACGTCTCCTTCACTGCGTTGCAAACTTCTGACTGAAATCATAATACCCTCTGCAAGGGTATAAAAATACGAATAAAAATACACGCAGTGATCAAGTTTGCTCTGCTGAACGCTCATGATACATTTCGATGACGTAAAAGTAAACAAAAAAGAACGCTATATTAGGGTGCCCCGACTATCAGATACCCGTTACTCAGCTAAAGGGAGTGCGAGGGAGATGGAGATATAAACTTTGATCAGCACTAACTTTTTAACGAATGGTCCGATTTAAAAAATTTCTTCTACATTTCGATCGCACATAAGCGATTGTGGGCGTTAGAGGGGGCGTGGCACCCTTTTGAAACAAACTTGCGCTGCGTAGGAACTCCTAGAATCTGCATGCAAAATGCCAATCTTCTAGCTTTTATAGTTTCCGAGATCTCAGCGTTCATACAGACAGACGGACAGACAGACGGACAGACAGGCAGACAGACAGACAGACGGACAGACAGACGGACAGACAGACGGACAGACAGACAGACAGACAGACAGACAGACAGACAGACGGACAGACAGACGGACAGACAGACATGGCTAGATCGACTCGGCTAGTGATCCTGATCAAGAATATATATACTTTACAGGGTCGGAAACGCTTCCTTCTACCTGTTACATACTTTTGCACGAATACAATATACCCTTTTACTCTACGAGTAACGGGCATATTTATATATATTAAATGTAACGCGCGCAATTTGAAAAAATATATTTTTCCCGCCCGCAACTGCAGCACTGCTCACAGCTATCGTGGATACATAAAAATCAAAAATGACTGAACAATTATAAAGAATTCCACCGAATTAATGGTTTTTTAAAGTATTACGTTAATAAGTTACGATATTTCGACTATCGATACATGCCAGAAGCCATGTATGATGTATCAAGAAAAGGTAGCGTACTATGATTACCTGCAAAATTTTGCATAAGTGATCAGTGATCATGTGCGTTTAGCAGAACTATCGTAAGAAATCCATCAGTGATCATGTTGTTCTGCTGAACGCCGCGTTCTGAGATCATTAAGAAAATCTCGATACGTTTCACAAAGAATCACTCATGTGTGTTAAATTCCGCCCCCGCTTGAAAGCTTTTATTATTTAAATAATAATAGATTATTACGTATACGCATACAAAATTTATAAATTGTCAAAAGACTTCAAAATTAACTTTTTGTCATTAAAAATTGTTAAAAGACTGTTAAACAATGAGAAAACATGAACTTTATAAGGATCCGATAAGAGTGAGTAGCCCTACTTACCACGACGTGCTTTCATAGAAGAAAGCCGAGGACTTGTTAAAAAATTCGATATATAAAAAACTAAAAAATGGCTCCAACTTTTTACATAAACCGATTGAAACTAACTATTTGGCGCATATGTTAAAATTAAAAACAAAATTTTTTTGCGGGGCAATGCTTAAATGTTTTTTAAAATCCTAATTTGTTTTTATTTTTAGGAAATTAAAAACTCATTTTGTTTTTTTTTTTTATTTTATTTCAAATGAAGAGGTTTTGGAGGAATTAATGCAAAAGACTCAAAGTCAATTGAATCACTACAACCCGAGATACAGATACTCAAAAAAATTCAAACAAAAAAAATATTTTTTTTTTTCGGTGGAAACATTTATTTATTTATTTATGTAAAGCTAACTTACAGTGTAAAACTATGAGCTAACTGAGAAGGATTTAAGAGCACTAGCAATTATGGCTTTCGGCTCGTGTTTGTGTAAAAAAATTTGAAAAAATATTTGTTCGGTTTGTAAAACAACGGCCCGTCACAAAAGATAGTTTAAGAACTTTTGTACACTCAAAAAATTAATGGCCCCGAATTTTAGAAAATCGCCTATGGATTTGCTTCACTGGCGATTTTTTTCTTTAAAATAAAAACATTTTCTACTGGTAAAGCAAATTTTCTTCAAATTAATCAAAATGTATTACATTTAAGAAATTTTCCAGAAATATAGAAAAAATCGCCAGTAAAGCAAATCCATAGGCGATTTTCTAAAATTTTTTTTTTGTGTATGTTAATGGTGCGATTGTCACTAGTTTTTTACCTCGTTGAAAGGTTATTATAGATATGATAGAGTAAAAGGGTATATTGTATTCGTCGGAAAATATGTAACCGGTAAAAGAAAGCATTTCATTAACTATATATGTAGATATGTATTCTTTAATCACATGTGTAATCATTTTCATCACAAATGTTGTATGTTGTATGCTATAGGTGCGATCGTCACTAGTTTTATAATTCGTTACTCTACGAGTAACGGGTATTTTGTTTTCGTGCAAAAGTATGTAACAAGTTGCGCTGCGTAGGAAGCCCAAATATATGTGTGAATAATCGGTCGGAGCGCTTTCTTCTCCCTGTTACATAAATATATATCCATTTACAGTACGAGTAACGGGTATAAATAGGTTTTGGCCCTAACTTTTAAACCATGATATTCATTCAAATTATGTTTAAAAGATGCGCATAGTAGTTCCCAAGTTACAGGTATGCGAAATTTAGCTATTTGTAGCTGTTTTCCCGCTAACCTAGCGTGTTTTTTCAAAAGTGGTAGAACTAATGTTTCTTATATCGACCTGTTTAACACCATCAAAAATTTCTAGGGACCTAAAACATAATTTTGGGACAAACTGACAAACAGAATAAAATTTTAATTTTCAAAAGTCCCCCAAAATCTTTTTATACCCGTTACTCATAGAGTAAAAGGGTATATTGTATTCGTGCAAAAGTATGTAACAGCTAGAAGGAAGCGTTTCCGACCCTATAAAGTATATATATTCTTGAACAGGGTCACTAGCCGAGTCGATTTAGCCATGTCCGTCTGTCTGTCTGTATGTCTGTCCGTCCGTATGAGATCTCGGAAACTACAAAAGCTAGAAGGTTGAGATTTCCCACACATATTATTGGGCTTCATACGCAGCGCAAGTTTGTTTCATCGAGGTGCCACGCCCCCCCCTAACGCCCACAATCGCCATAAACGATTTTCAAATGTGTCTGGAGGCCACATCTTTTAAGATTTTAAAAATATATAAACGCAATTTTATAGTGTTTATTAATACCTATCAAATCGGACCATTCATTAAAAAGTTATACGCAATCAAAATTGGTTATATATTTTAAGAAAATACAATACGTATGTATGTGTGTGTGTAATTTCCTGGAAGCGTCACACTATTTCGTCAGAATCCACATTCCATGTGTTGCCTCTTGAAGTCGTCCTATGGTCTTCTTATAGCGTGTAATATGTGCTCCGCGCAATATTATATCTCCCACCAATTCACAAACCAAGTTAAATACACTTTATGTTTTAGTTTTAGATATATATTTTAAGTTCCTTAGAACACGTCTTGTCACTTCAAATTATACGGAATAAGTGGGAGCTGAACCAGCTCATTGGAATATGACCTTACTTCATATCGATGAGAATATCGTATATGCAATAGTATTCTGCTCACTACCGTAACTGGTAACACTAATCCGATATTAGTAACACTAATACCGTAACTGGTAACACTAATATCGGATTAGTGTTACCAAAAGTATTATGCTCATGAATGATATATTTGAAGTTTAAGAAAGAATTTGAAATTTGAATTGGCAAGACAAGATATCTCTGGGAGTGCACATTGACCCAACATTTGTTGCTTGAATTGGGGAAACCCAGTAAAACCCAATTAGGTCAATCTTAAAATTAATATAAAGAACAATGAATATTTAAAATAACAAATTGATGTGATGCAAAGTTAACATAGAAAACAATTAAGGGCAATTTAAGTAAGTAATCTTATAAATTTGAAAATTATAAAGTAATTAAGAATATCTTCTGTTTCCAAACTTAATAATTAGAAATTATAACAGAATTTAAAGGCAATAACATAGTTTCAAAAATTCTTCTTTAAATGATAAATTAACTTAAGTCTTCAACTTTTATGTATGTATATAAAAAAAATCGTCGTCTGCATCAATCAATCGGTTAAGCCAAGTTGTGCGAAACGTGGAGCTGGGAGTGGTTTTGTTAATATATCCGCCAGTTGATGATCTGTAGAAATATACTCAAGTTTTATTAGTTTATTTTCAACTTGTTCACGTGAAAAATGATATTTGATGTCTATATGTTTTGAACGTTTGTGGCAAGAGGGGTTGTTGGCGATACTAATACAGCCCTGATTATCTTCAAAAATTGTAATAGGTTGCTTTACATTTATGTTCAAACTTTCTAGTAAAGATTTTAACCATAGGGCTTCCCTAACAGCCTCAAACAATGCCATGTATTCGGCTTCGGTTGATGATGCTGCCACTGAATTCTGTTTTCTAGTACTCCAACAAATCAGGTTTGTTTTAAACATCTTAAAAAGATATCCTGTTGTACTTCTCCTATCCAATTGACTTCCACCCCAATCTGAATCTACAAATCCAACAAAGAAGTCGTCATACTTCTCAGTTTTAGTAAAAGTTAGTTTAAAGTCGATAGTACCTTTCAGATACCTTAATACCCTTTTTAAGCATAGCCAAAGCTCTTTATTATTTTTCTGACTATACCGACTTAAAAGATTTACAGATATACTGAGATCTGGCCTTGTACATAGCATTACATACATAAGGCATCCAATCATACTTTGACACGGAGAATCGTCTCTTTCATCAGAGTCTAATAATTCAAAGTTCAGTTTACTTGGAAGTGGTGAATTTACAGAATTACATTGCTCCATGTTAAATTTTAATAAAATATTTGTAATATAAGCTGATTGGCTTAATTCCACTTTACTTTCTTTTCTGTCTATTTTAATACCAATGAAATACTTAATTTCCATTAAATCTGTCATTTGAAACTTGCCCATTAAATATGACTTAAATTTATTCATTGTTAGGATGTTTTCTGTACAAATAACCAAGTCATCTACGTATAACAAAACATATATATTTCTTAAAATAGTCCATTTATCCAAAATATATATACATCTATCTACAGGTGAATTTTTAAAACCAATATCTTTTAAAGCCTTTTCAAACACTTTAAACCAACATCTAGCCGCCTGCTTAAGACCATAAATTTCTTTATTCAATTTACAAACATGACTGCTATTACAAGACAGTCCTTAAGGAACTCTCATATATATTTCCTCTTTTAAATCTCCATTTAAAAAGACAGTTTTTACATCCATATGATGTACTTTAAGGTTGTACTGGTTTGAAAAAGACATTATAAGTCTGAAACTTGAAATTCTATCCACAGGGGCAAAAGTTTCGTCGTAATCGATTAAATATTCCTGTGTAAAACCACGTGCTACAAGTCTGGCTTTATACTTTACTGGTCTACCAAACTCGTTCTGTTTAATTGTAAATATCCATTTACAATCGACTATGTTTTTGTTTTCAGGTCTTTCTACCAGTGACCATGTTTTGTTAATTTTATGAGAATAAAGCTCATCTTCAATAGCTGCTCTCCACTGTTCTTTATCACTCCTATTAAAGTTTGCGCATGCATAACACAATTTTTAATCATATCTCTATATGACAACTTGGGCTTTTCTTTTAGCCTATTGCTTTTTCTAATTTGAGTATCAGAGTCACTTGGTTCACCTTCAGATATAACACCAGATATCTCTGGATCGGCATTTTCCACTTGATTCTCCACTTCATTTTCCATTTCACTAGGCTGCACATCTGATACTATCATATCAGTGTTTTTCTGAACCCTTTCACTCTTAATAAGACCAGAGTCTTGAAAAGCAGGTTCAATATTTTCTTCAAGATTGTGAAAATCCATGTTGTTATCAACATCCACAGCTCTAGACATTATCCTGTTTGATTCATCAAACACTACATCTCTTGCAATAAGAAATTTGTTATTCTCCACATCCCATACTTTATATCCATTTGGTTCATACCCGACAAGTATACCTTTCCATGATTTCTCATCAAATTTTCTTTTTCTCGTTTTATTGAGAACGTATAAAACGTATATGTCGAACCAAAAACTCTTAAGTACTTAAGGCACGGCTTTTTGCTGTGCCACATTTCAAAAGGTGTCTTTCTGCATTCATGTAATGCACTAGTTGGGCTTCTATTAATAAGGTAGGTGGCTGTTAGCACCGCTTCACCCCAGAAAAGTTTTCTGAACCTTGCCCCCTATAACTAAAGCTCGAGCTTTTTCCGTTATAGATCTAATCATCCTTTCGGATACACCATTTTGTTGTGGAGTATGTGGAACCGTCAAGTGGTAACTAATGCCTTTTTGAACACAGAACTCTTTCATTTCATTCGATAGATACTCCCTACCATTATCAATATAAAGGTTAACCATATTTAAATTAAACAAAGCATTCGTTTTAGCTTCATAGTCTTGAAATACATTAAAAACATCCGACTTATAACTCAACAGGTAAGTTACACAATAATGCGTATACTCATCAATAACAAGAAAGGAAGCTAGCTTCGGCCAGCCAAGCTTATATACCCTTGCAGATAAAAGAAATACCTTTTTATGTTGTCAGAAATCAAAACGCCTACTTCCTGCAAAGTTACAATGAATTTTCTTATATTTGTTTGATTATTCGTATGGGAGCCTTAAGATATAGTGGTCCGATCCGGCTCGCTCCGACATATGTACTTCCTGCAATAGAAAGAAGACTTTTGGGAAAGTTTCATTGCGATAGCTTTAAAACTGAGAGACTAGTTCGCATAGAAACGGACAGACGGACAGACGGACATGGCTAGATGGACTCGGCTATTGGTGCTGATCAAGAATATACATACTTTATGTGGTCGGAAACGTCTCCTTCACTGCGTTACAATATCTGACTGAAATTATAATACCCTCTGCAGACAAAAGAGGAATCAGTACACAGAGAAAAAAAACCAAGAACATTGCACTCAAATTAAGAACATTCGTTCTTAAAAACCGGGTAAGCGCAAATGTTCTCATTTCGAGTCGAATGTTCTCAACATCAGAACGAAATGGTGTTAGCTAAAAATCCGACATTAAGTTAATTTCGTTCAATTTTCAAGTTGTCAGAAATC
>JBAMCF010000359.1:0-24146 GCA_037075285.1 Drosophila lutescens
AGTGTAAGGCAAACTTTGTAGGATAACGTATCCTCTTCTGGATCCCAATGAATGCCAAGAACTTTTTCTGTAGGATTGGATCCTTTGCCTTGGACCTCGGTAGTAGGAGTAGCTCGGTCAGCTATACGTGATGAATTTGAAACCCATTTGCCAAGTTCCATGCCTGCACATTTCATTAATTGGATCAGCTCTTTTTGATTGTGAATCAGCTCCTCCTCTGTATGTGCTCCCGTCAGTACGTCGTCCACATAAAACTGCTCCTTTAAGATCCTTGCAGCGGTGGGAAACTCGTGTTGGTGGTCGTGAGCTAACTGATCCAGGACTCTTACTGCCAAGAATGGTGCACTAGACGTGTCGTATGTTACCGTGGAAAGCTCATAGTGCTTGATAGGTGTACTTTCATCTTCTCTCCAAATAATGCGCTGATAGCAACAATGGTTGTTAGCCACCAAGTTTTGTCGATTCATTTTGACAATATCTGCGGAAAAGACGAACTTGAACATTCTGAAACGCATACAAATCGAGAAGAGGTTTCGTAGAATGCTGGGTCCAATGTGTAGAGCATCGTTTAAGGATTTTCCATTCGTATCCTTGAATGAGCCGTCAAATACTACCCTTAGCTTTTGGGTAATTACTGGGTGATGAGGTAAGTAAAAGCTTGGCCTTTTGTCAATGTCTCCTGGTGATAATTCCCGCATGTGTCCTAACTGAAGGTATTCACGCATAAATAATACATACTGTGAGTGCAGATCGGGGTCCTTCTTCAGGCGGCGTTCTACACCCCTGAATCTTGCCAGTGCTCCTTGTAAAGTATCCGAAAACTGTTCGTTGGAGTTTTTAAACGGAAGTTCGACTATGTAACGCCCCTTGGTGTCCCGAGTGTGTGTTTTCATAAAGTGCTGTTCAACTTCATAGTCCTCCGGTTTCCCATGGAATTCCTGGTTGACATCCTCCAGCTCCCAAAAGCGCCGAAGCGTTGAGTCAATGTCAATAGCCGTGTGCATTGTTGTTGTAGATGAACAGCTGGTAGTAACAATAGATGTTATGACCCATCCAAAAATGGTCGAAATGGCGATGATGTTGCCCTGGATGTCGAACATCTTTTGACCGGTGAACACAGTCCAAACGTAATCGCTGCCCAAGAGAATATCGACTGGCGCCAACGATTGATACTCAGAATCCGCAAGCTCAAAGCCAGCAAATGCCTTGAGTGCTGAGGTATCGATATCGTGTCTTGCTAACGTGGAGGTAATTTTGCTGAGTACGTGTGCACGTACCTTCATTGTGTGATCTGAGATCCTTGACTGCATGTCCAGTGTGCTGCAGCCTCTAGTTGTCTCTGCCTTGATCGATGAAATTCCAGACACTAAAATGCGTGAAGGCGAGCGTGACAGACCAAGTGCCTTTACGCACCTCTCTGAGATGTACGACAGTTCCGAACCACTGTCCAAAAGTACCCGACATGTAATGTGCGATCCTTTTGCGGTTTTTACAAATACCAGAGCTATTGGCAATGCACTTTTCCTTAGCCCTTGGGGCTGTGTAGCCGTTGTTGATCCGTTGCACAAGGACTCAGCTGTGGGAGCCACTTGCGCACGAGCGATATGGCTGATGGTCACCGTAGCATCATCGGGAGCACTTGAGATGTGCCTTTCATCAATATGTGGCTGTGTCGTGGTCACAGCGACTTGCGATCCAGGCAAGTATCTGCATGTAGCAGAGAGTGATGGCGATTATGGCAAATCTTGCATGTGAATTTGGATTCACACTTGCGTGATACATGCCCAAGCTTAAGACAGTTGAAACACAGGGATTTTGTCTTTACAAATGTGCGTCTCTGGTCGATCGATGCTTCAGCAAACTTTGGGCAACCGTAGATCTTGTGCTCCTTCGAGTTACATTTTACACAAGCATTTTCTTCCATCGATACTAAAGCGTGGGACGAACGCTTTGCTTTGCTCGGTTGTGGTGCGCCAACCTTGAAGTCTATGTCTGACTCACTTTTGATGAGCTCGAATTCCTCGCAGCGTCGGTCTAAAAACTTGAGTAAATCATCCACAGACGGAGATTCAAGTTCCCGGCTTCCCTCAATCCATTTGCGTCGAGTTTCAGCGTCGATCTTGGCCAGAATGAAGTGTATGATCCAGCAGTCCCTGTTAGTTTGACCCGCTGCATCCAATCCACGTACAATCTCCGTGGCTCCGTCGGTCACCTTGCGCAGAACTACAACATCTGCCCTGGATGTCGAAGGGAGATTTACAAACGTTTTCAGCAGAGTGTTGACAATGTGACGTGGTCTATTGTATCGTTGAGTTAAGCAACTCCAAGCAGCCTCGTAAGCAGCATCCGTTATTGGCATATGACGAATCAAGTCAGCTGCTTCCCCAGTAATGTACGTTTTTAAGTAGTGGAACTTTTGTATGGCTGTCAAATGCTGCTTAGTGTGGATCGTACTCTCGAAGATGTTTTTAAAGGCTGGCCACTCTTTGTAGTCACCAGAAAACACCTTGATGTGGATTTTTGGCAGCTCGTTGTGCATTACATTTGCTGCGGAGTTTGCCCTCAAAAATGTTGATTGCTGCTCAGCTAAACGCTCATTCAGCTCCTGTTGTTGTTGTAGAAAACGAGCAAGGTTTTCGTTTCCCAATCCTGATGAACTTGATGCGGCATCGTCAAGGTTGCCAGATTGCCTACCGTTGCTGCCTTCTCTGTCGCTCTCATTGGATGACTGACAGCGCCGTTTAATGGTGTGAAACAAGGTGTTTGCTTGCATGTACTTATCCTCGTACCTCTCGTTGTCGATGGCTGGATCGATGTAACCCTCTTGAATGAATGTGATGAATAAACACGGTTTATTTCCGATTTGAATGGACTGTATATTTTGTGTTAAGTTTTATTGAACCGACATGTTCCGCTGTAGTCTCATACTTAACTTAAAAAACCAAAAAATCTCATAGTGTGACGCAGCACAGAAAATACTTCAAAATACTAAATGGGCGAAGCTAGTATTTCGCATGACAAACTAACAAAAAATTTAAATTCAAATTATGGATGCAATCCGTTCATCAACAGCCCCTTTGACCATATTGTAATATGTTCTAAGGCCCCTTTGACCATATTGTAATATGTTCTAAGGCCCCTTTGACCATATTGTAATATGGGCTAAGGCCCCTTTGACTATATTGTAATATGTTCTAAGGCCCCTTTGACCATATTGTAATATGTTCTAAGGCCCCTTTGACCATATTGTAATATGTTCTAAGGCCCCTTTGACCATATTGTAATATGTTCTAAGGCCCCTGTTGGGGCGGGGGTGGCTTGATTGTAGAAATGATGAAGTCCCAGGAAAATGCGGTGAAAATCCGCGCGTAAATACTGATCGAAAACACAGGAGAACTTTCGGGGTTTTGCGCGACGTGCGGCTGTTTATTTGTACACATGTAAATAGGAACTGACTACAATAATCATAGCTTAGAGGCTCCTGAGCGAAGCGGAGACTTGGGGGAGAGTTGGAGAGGGAGAGCGAAGGGCAGTGCGAGCGAGCGAGATGTGGAGATCTGGAGAAAACTGCCGCTCGACACTGCCTACCGAAATTAAACGCTCTTTTGGCGTGAACATTCTCCCCCCCCTTGCGAGGACCGCCGTAGCAAAACAGGAGAAGTTTCCGCAGGATAGCGGGTGTGATCGTCCAAGTGTAGAAGAGTGTGGTGGTCCTTTCCACACTTCTGGCAGTGATTACCACTGCGGCACGAGTCCTGGGAGTGATGGTGAGCTAAACAATTGGAGCAGTATTTATGGACGTGAACTGCCTGGAGCCTTTTCTGGGCGCTAAGCCTCAGGAAACGGTGGCATTTCCGTAGAGGATGGATTTTTTGACAGACTCGGCATTGGTAGGATTTAATACCTCGGGAACGTCTGTCATCCAAGGCGGGATATGGAACCCAATAATCGGAATTGGAATTATTTGTAGGAAGGACACTTGTAATCGGGTCCGGATCGGAAATTCGGTTAGTCCCATGCACGTTGGAAACACGCGCTGAGAAGGACGAAATTATGTGTGGGATTGAGGCGGACACTGGCCCTGGAGGTTTGGATGGAATCGAAGTCATTGTAGAATTGTTGCTTGGATGCAACAGCGTGTGATGCCGACTTTGGCAAGTGAAACAATTTTGGACGCTTGTGCAATCACCAAGGTGATGGCTGGTTGCAAAGCAATTTGAGCACAACTGTTTATCGCGGATGTAGGCTGACCGATCATTTACCGTCATTTTTAGGAAGCGTGGACATATACGCACGGGGTGTTTCTCATTTTTACACAGATCGCAGCCCTGGGGTAATGGAAGCACCCTCGTAGTGAAAGAATTTATTCTTGGCAATTCTGCCATTCGATGTGTCTGTTTGGGCTGGATATGGAGTAAATTAGCGGACCGGATGCTATCGACGGCCTCCAGTGTTCGATGGCGCTCAGTTAAAAAGAAATCTAGCTCTAGCCAAGTAGGAATTTCGACTTTATTTTGAATGGATTGCTCCCATAATGAGAGCGTGAGCTTTGGTAGGTTTGTTGAGCACATGTAAACGAGGATAGGGTCCCAATTCTCAATTTGAATGCCGGATAGTTTTAGGGCAGTTAAACACCCTTGAATGGTGGTTTGAAGTTCCTTCAAGGCATCTCCAGACTCTTGTGCAATGGATTGCACATTGAACAATGTTTTTAGGTGGCTGTTCACCTGAAATCGCTTGTTTTCGAAACGCTCAGTTAGATTTGTCCAAGCTGAGCGGAAGCCATCATTGGTGAGTGGGGATTTTGAAACTATGGAATTAGCTTCGCCACTTGTTTTTGAATTTAAATGGAATAATTTTTCAACGGGCGTTAGACTCGGATTGTCTATATATATCGCCGTGAAAAGGTCCCGGAAAGTAGGCCAGCGAAGATAATCGCCCGAAAAAACCTCTGTGTCGATAGGAGGGAGCCGACAGCCATAAGATAATACACTTTGGGACGGAGTTACTGGAGCTTGAGATTTTTGGGAGGAGCCCTGTTGGATTTCGATTTGCTCGAGGATCTGAGCGGCGACCTTTTCGTATACATCGTACGTTATATTGTATTTCGCCTTGAGCATAGATTTCGTATCTGCAGCGCTATCGCCTGCAGCCAAAATGCAATCGGAGCATACGTCATATGATTCCTTGACCTTTTGCCACAAGGAACTGACATGCTCCCTACGGATTTTGAGGACGGATAAGGTAGGGGTGGATGCACCCGGAACAGTAATGATAGCTTCAAAATGGATCAGAGTGTCAGCTGTGACAATAAATTTATTTAAAGCGGATTTTGCTTGGGATGCCATGTCAAATAATAACTATTTACAGAGGTGGGTAAAAAAGTAATAAACAATTTGGAGTTTAGGAACCAATTGAAAAGTCCGTAAGGATATACGGTCACACTGGAGTGTACTGTGGAGGTTTTATGGAACCGTAATATAAATTTTTTAGAAATAATTTCGAAGGAAAATATTTAAGGTGGCGCAAAAAATATAATTAATAGTAATATGTTAGTATATGGTCACACTGACACTCGTGGATGCATATATTAATTTTCTAACTTTATTAGTTAGTTCGAATTTTTGTTGAAATATATTTGAAAAAAAAATAATATATTTTAATTTTCTGGATATCCCTGAACCACGGTGCGCTGCTGAATATGTAGAAGTACGTTCGGTATGTACGTGTGTATGTATGTACAGCTGGATAAAGTGAGGGCACTGATTGCGGGAATTGTGGAGACTTCGATTACGAATAGCGGAATAGCTTCGAAATGCAAAATATATTTGCGGGGACTTATTGAAACAACTAGCTCTAAAATGTATGTGGATGGAGTGGACTGTATTTTGATATTTATGTAAAAAAATATATGCATGCAGCAGGAACACAGTAAAAACACAAAAGCTGCCAATTTCGGCGGATCACTTTGAACTCGAAATATTTACTGTGGCTGGATTATATATTTTTAACCGACACTCGGAAAAATGTAGTTTATAGACCACGAATTTGTATTAGGGTCTTGGAATGGATTAAGACACGCAGAGTAGTAGAAGTGGACTGTATTGGAATATTTATGTATAAAATATATACACGCAGCTGGAACACAGTAAAACGCAGAGTGCAATTTTAAAAATCCTAAATATTTACTGTGGCTGGGTAATATTTTTACACACACTGGGAGTAAATCATATAGTTATAGGAATTTATATTTCTTATTTAAATAAATAAGCACTGCGGAATTGGAAATGTGGGCTCGGAATAATTTCGAGTGTACGAAATTCGGTCACAAAGGAATTGCAATATATTGGAATATATATATTAAATGCCGTTGCGTCGGATTAAATCTCTTTTGGATTTAGACAAGAAATCATACAACAAGTTGAACGAAATAGGGTTCGAACAACTGGCTGTATGACCGGCAAATAATAGGAATTGGAAATGGAACTTAGCTGAAGCGGTTCAAGCCACCGTAGGCGCTGGACAAAATCCAGGAAAATTCCAGGAGAGGAAAAATCCAAAATTTGAAATCCGGCTCGAAGGACCAAATGTTGGGGCGGGGGTGGCTTGATTGTAGAAATGATGAAGTCCCAGGAAAATGCGGTGAAAATCCGCGCGTAAATACTGATCGAAAACACAGGAGAACTTTCGGGGTTTTGCGCGACGTGCGGCTGTTTATTTGTACACATGTAAATAGGAACTGACTACAATAATCATAGCTTAGAGGCTCCTGAGCGGAGCGGAGACTTGGGGGAGAGTTGGAGAGGGAGAGCG
The DNA here is from genome assembly GCA_037075285.1 of Drosophila lutescens. Lineage (NCBI taxonomy): Eukaryota > Metazoa > Arthropoda > Insecta > Diptera > Drosophilidae > Drosophila > Drosophila lutescens. The sequence continues at coordinate 6,814 of JBAMCF010000359.1, forward strand.
AAGGGCAGTGCGAGCGAGCGAGATGTGGAGATCTGGAGAAAACTGCCGCTCGACACTGCCTACCGAAATTAAACGCTCTTTTGGCGTGAACAGCCCCTTTGCGAGGACCTCCGTAGCAAGAACCTAAGGATAGTAGGCTCAGGTACATGATTGAAGCGAAGATCGGTGGTCCATGTGTAGCAGCGTGTGGTGGTCCTTTCCACACTTGTGGCAGTGGTCATCACTGCGGCATGAGTCCTCAGGTGATCGTGGGCCAAGCAATTGGAGCAGTACTTGTGGATACGTACTTCCTGGAGCCGTTTCTCAGCACTAAGCCGCAGAAAACGATGGCATTTCCGTAGCGGATGGATCTTATGGCAGACTCGGCATTGGTTGGATTTAATACCTCGGGAACGTCTGCCATCCAAGGCGGGATATGGAACCCAATAGTCGGAATTCTTTGTAGGAAGGACCCTATAATCGGGTCCGGATCGGAAATTCTATTAGTCCCAAGCAAACACGCGCTGAGAAGGACGAAATTCTGTATGGGATTAGGCGGACACTGGCCCTGGAGGTTTGGATGGAATCGAAGTCAATGGAGAATTGTTGCTTGGATGCAACAGCGTATGATGCCGACTTTGGCAAGTGAAACAATTTTGGACGCTTGTGCAATCCTGGAACTGGTGGTTGCTCGCAAAGCAATTGGAGCACAACTGTTTTTTTTGGATATAGTCTGAACGATCATCCACCGTTAATTGTAGGAAGCGTGGACATATACGCACGGGATGGTTCTTCTTGGAACATAGATCGCAAACATTGGGTATCGGAACTATCCTTGTAGTGAAGGACTTTATTTTTGGAAGTTCTGCCAATCGAGCTGTGGCTTTGGACGGAACTTGGAGTGAACTAGCAGACCGGATGCTATCGACGGCCTCTAGGGTTCGGTGGCGTTCAGTCAAGAAAGAATCAAGCTCTCGCCAAGTTGGAAGCTCGGCTTTATTTTTAATGGATTGCTCCCATAATGAGAGCGTGAGCTTTGGTAGCTTCGAGCACATGTAGGATAGTATTCTCGATATTTGCCGGATACTTGACGTTGCTTGAACGGTGTTTTGAAGTTCCTTCAAGGCATCTCAGATTCTTTGCTATAGACTGCACATTGAAAAGAGTTTTCAGGTTGCTGTTCACCTGGAATCGCTTATTTTCGAAACGCTCAGTTAGATTTGTCCAAGCTGAGCGGAAGCCATCATTGGTGAGTGGGGATTTTGAAACTATGGAATTAGCTTCGCCACTTGTTTTTGAATTTAAATGAAATAATTTTTCAACGGGCGTTAGACTTGGATTGTCTATATATATCGCCGTGAAAAGGTCCCGGAAAGTAGGCCAGCGAAGGTAGTCGCCGGAAAAACCTCTGTGTCGATAGGAGGGAGTTGACAGCCAATAATACACTTTGGGACGGAGTTACTGGAGCTTGAGATTTGGAGGAGCCCGGATTTCCGTAGCGGCGACCCTTTCGTATACATCGTACGTTATATTGTATTTCGCCTTGAGCATAGATTTCGTATCTGCGGCACTATCGCCTGCAGCCAAAATGCAATCGGAGCATATGTCATATGATTCCTTGACCTTTTGCCACAAGGAACTGACATGCTCCCTACGGATTTTGAGGACGGATAAGGTAGGGGTGGATGCACCCGGTACAGTAATGATAGCTTCAAAATGGATCAGAGTGTCAGCTGTGACAATAAATTTATTTAAAGCGGATTTTGCTTGGGATGCCATGTCAAATAATAACTATTTATAGAGGTGGGTAAAAAATTAATAAACAATTTGGAATTTAGGAACCAATTGAAAAGTCCGTAAGGATATACGGTCACACTGGAGTGTACTGTGGAGGTTTTATGGAACCGTAATATAAATTTTTAGAAATAATTTCGACAGAAAATATTTAAGGTGGGCGCAAAAATATTAATTAAAATATTTAATGGAGACCAGACTAGTATAATATGGTCACACTGACACTCGTGGAAGCGTATATTAATTTTGGAACTTTATTAGTAATTTTGAATTTTTGGTTAAATATATTTGAAAAAATAATATATTTTAATTTTCTGAATACCCTTGAACCACGGTGCGGTTCGGAATGTGTGTAAGTACGTTATGTCTATACGTGTGTATGTATGTACGAACAGCGGGACAGGGTAAGGGCACCGATTGCGGGAGTTTTGGAGACGAATAACGGAATGGCGTTGAAAAGCAAAATATGTTTGCGGGAATTTCTCAAAATTGAAACAATTAGCTCAAAATGTAAGTAGATAGAGTGGACTGTATTTTTTGAATATTTATGCAAAAATATATGCACGCAGCAGGAAACACAGTAAAAACACAAAAGCTGCCAATTTTGGCGGATCACTTTTATTTTGAAATATTCACTGTGGCTGGATTATATATTTTTTACACAAGGAAAAATTTAGTTTATAGACCACGAATATATATTTTAAAAAATAGGATATATGTATTGTGTTTGTGTTATTAGGGTCTTGGAATTTATGTAGCAGTGCAGAGTAGTAGAATTGGACTTTACTGGAATATTTATGTAAAAATATATACACGCAGCTGGAACACAGTAAAAACACAGAGTGCAATTTTTGCGGAACAATTTGAAAAATAGGAAACTTTTACTGCGGCTGGGTTATATTTTTACACACACTTGGAGTTTTTAGGAATATTATTATTTATAATTGAAATAATTTGGCACTACGGACTTGCAACTTTGCACGGAATTTTTTGAAGTGTACGAAATTTTTGGCATAAAGGAATGGAAAAAATGCCGCACTTACAAAAGGAATTGAATAATATATTAAATGCCGTTGCGTCGGATTAAATCGCTTTTCGATTTAGACAAGAAATCATACAACAAATTGAACGAAATGGGGTTCGAACAACTGGCTGTATGACCGGCAAATAATAACAATTGGAAATGGAACTTAGCTGAAGCGGTTCAAGCCACCGTAGGCGCTGGAGATAATCCTCGGAAAATCCAGGAGTGGAAGTCCAAAGATCCGGTAGAAGGATCAAATGTTGGGGCGGGGGTGGCTTGATTGAAGTAGTTGCTGAGTCCCAGGAAAAACGGTGGAAACCCGCGTAGAAATTATAATCGAAAACACGGGAGAACTTTCGGGGTTTTGCGCGACGTGCGGCTGTTTATTTGACACTTGAAAATAGAACTAACTACATGAATCTAAGCTTAGTGGCTCCAGAGCGGAGCGGAGAGTTGGAGAGGGAGAGCGAAGGGCAGTGCGAGCGAGCGAGATGTGGAGATCTGGAGAAAACTGCCGCTCGACACTGCCTCCAGAAATTAAACGCCTTTTTGGCGTGAACAGATAAAGAGGACCAATTATACTTTCACTTTCCCATCGTATCCAAAAACTTTAATGCTCAATGTAACGTTTTTTTGTATGAAAATGTTTATATCCTTTATTTTGAGTGGGAATGTCAACCCACTGAAATCCAAATTTATTCCAGATGGTAATACAATTCTGTCGGCCCTTATATCAACTTTATATGTGTAACATACACTAGGGTTACTTGTTATCTTTGTAAGCGCCGAAATCAAAGTCCATTTAAAACAGCATGAGTCATTGTTATTTTGGACATTAATTATTGCTTTTTTCGAAGCAAGCTTGTGTGGTGTTGGGATATATGAGGAACCAGAAAGCGGTTTATATTGATTGAAATTCATTTCCAATCGAATTATACGGAGTAGGGTCCACCCGCTATCCCTTTCCTGAAACTCTTCCATTTTTATTTTCAGTTGGTGTGAGTGATTGGTGAATATGTGGTCTAAGTCTGAGTGACAACTTCCATTTTGCTTTGGAATTGTTTGGTCTCCGTTTCTACATCATTCTCTTTCACGAGCATATATTCCGCAAAAAGCTCAAAATTAACTTTACCGGACATATAGTTTTGAAGCACATTAAATAAATGAGATTTTAAAGCCTCTCCTGCTTCGAAGAGGAAATCCTCCGGGTATCTTAATTCCTCCCTTCATTAACATACATATAATGAAGGATTCGTCCCTTGAATCCAACCGAAATCTTTTTGATTCTTCCATCCAAAGGATCTATAGCATTCCGCTTGTGTTCATCGGTACAAGCATGGTGATTCCATTGAACTCCAAACGGGATAAAACGACGACACGACTCGCAATATTTTTGGGCTTAGTTATTAATTTTTGGTTCTTATTTTTGAAAGAGTTACAAATGTAATTAATTTGTTGTAGATTGTTTTTAAATTTTATTTTCTTTTTCACAAAGTCAATTTGTAATGTGGTTAATTTGTAATTGTAATTTAATTGTTCTCACAAAGTCACTTAACAAATCAAGGTACACTCGTTGATAAAAACACGTTACTGTTTTTCGAAACTAGTAAAAGGATTAGTTCAAGAAATTTTATTATACTGATCTGAGTTAAACGAACTTCCACCTTAAATATAACTTAGAGGTTAGATTATTAGTATGAACTTACACTATATTTAAAACTATAGTTTGTAAAATAAACAAAAAAGAGTTGAAAAGTTTTGATTTGTTGATGAAAATATTTTCCTTAAATTAAATATAAGAAATTTGACTTGCAATATTTTCATTGGTTGATTCCATCGAATTTTGATGGCGAGGGAGGGAAGGTGTTGGAAGAAAGCAGAATTTTCAAAAATAAAGAGGGGTGAAAGTGATCAGTGCCTAGCAACCAGGTTGTTGTTTACTCGGATTCTAACAAATTTAGCATTTGTCTAACTAAAACTTCTCAAAGGGGATGATTGCGAGGGAGGGATGGTGGAAAAGCATGCTCCCCCATATGAAGGGGGGATAGGAGTGAAAAGTTACTGTGAAGGAACTTCAGTTCGAATTCAAAGTCCACTGGATCAGTAATATCAGCAGAAGCAACATAAGCAACAACAACAAAACAACTAAGCAACAAACAAAAAATCAACTATACAACATCAAAAACAGTTAAACAACAAACAACATTACAAGAAAACATCAAGAAACAGTTAAACAACAAACAACAACAACAAGAAAACACCAAAAAAGAGTTAAACACCAACAACAACATCAAGAATACAACAAAAAAAACAGTTAAACAGCAACAACAACATCAAGAAAATAACCAAAAAAACAGTTAAACAGCAACAACAACATCAAGAAAACAACAAAAAATCAGTTAAGCAGCAACAACTACAACATGAATATCAACAACAACGTGTGTGATGAAATCACCAAATTCCTCAAAAAAAATGGTGATTCCATTTTTGAGGATCATTGGCAGACACTGGAGATGATTTTCTTCAAGCTTCAAAGAATGGAGAGAGTTGGTGAGAGAAAATCCAAACATGGCGTACATATGGTATCATGTCCCTGGGCCGACGATGATGTAAGAGAGGGCCCGGATACTTATCAATGCCACCAGGCGCCATACATTAGGATTAAAGCTATTGATTTAATAAAAAAAAATACAATAAACTTAACCTTAAATTTTAAAAAATAAATAATTTACAAAAATTATAGATTTATATTTATATTTGTAAAACGAATTAAAAAAATATTAAAATTAAAATATATTTTAAATTCAAATTTATATCTTCTTTCGTTTGGGAGATGGGTGTTTGTTTTCAGCTATTTCATTTGAGTGTTCTTTTGCTATTGGGTGGGTAATTGCTTTCAGCTGTTTCTTTTCAGTTAGGTGCTAATCAAGTTACCACGTCCACGTGTGAACGAGTCAACAGCCCGAGACATTTTGTAGAGGTTATGGTTATTAAGTGGTCACCACACCACACTTTCTTCCCCCTCGTTTCACCCCATTTTCTAAATCTATTAACGGTAACCCGTCACACTTTCTTCACCCTCGTTTCACCCCATTTTCTATATATATTAACGGACACCCGTCACACCCCAGTAACTTCTCCCACGTTTGATCCCGTCAACCTACTCGTCCCCTCGTTTTATTCCATTTTCTAGATCTTAGTCATTTCTTAGACGGTCACCCGTCGCACTCCAGTAACTTCTCCCCTGCTTAATTAGGATGCCCAGTAACTTCTCCCCCGCTTAACTAGATTCCTTCGTATTTTCTAGATCTAAGCAACGATCACCCGTCGCACTCCAGTAACTTCTCCCCCGCTTAATTAGGATGCCCTCCCCTCGTTTCACCCCATTTTCTAGATATAAGCAACGGTCACTTGTCAACTTATCACCCAAATTAACGATCACTCGTCACGCACCGATTAACTTTAATTACCCCCACACCTGTCACCTTGACCTGATTTATTACCCTAATTAGCATAATTAACTACCTCCCCCTTCCACTTTTGTATCCAGAAAAGTATTTAGAAACCCCATTTTTACACTACTGCAATCTTCTAGAAAAACAAACGCACCAAAAGTATCATACTATCACTGTGCCGAAAAATCCGCTGACCAATAATAGGTTTTCGATTCTTAGTGACACAAACGAAGATAATGCTGCCACGGCCAATAAACCAAGACCACCACCCATTTATGTTCGTCATGGAAATTGTGCTGAGCTAGTCTAAAAAATAACTGACCAAACTTCTATAAAAAGAGGCAACATAAATGAAACAAGAATTCAGGTAAACGACGAACAAGATTATCGATCAGTGGCCAAATACCTAGATAAGGGAAAAACAATTACTATACCTACCAACTCAAAAGTAGCAAAGGGGTAAAAGTAGTTATCAAAGGAATTGAATCAACAGGTCCGACCATTGAAATAATAGCTAGGCTTAAGGAAAGGGGTTTAATGCCAAAACGGCTATAAACATAATAAACAGAAACAAAATTCCCCAGCCAATGTTCAAGATAGAACTGACGCCTGAAAATATGCCCTAAAATAAAAATGAAGTTCACCCCATCTACAAGCTTTAATTTCTATTGCACCCCAGAATCACGGTTGAGGAACCCCATAAACGGAATGGACCCGCCCAATGTTCGAATTGTCAAGAATATGATCATACGAGAAAATACTCCAAACTTCGCGCAGTCTGCGTTGTATGCGGGGATGCAAACTGGACTGTCCTCTATATAAGGAGAACCAATCTTCCAAAAGATGTAGCAACTGTGGGGAAAACCACACGGCCAACTACAGAGGTTGCCGTATTTATAAAGAGATGAAAAACCGCCTAACCTAAAAAATAACTGTAGCTAGAAACCCAGGCACCCGCCAAAATCTTCCATACATACCATCAACAACGACTCCGGGAGTCTCTTTTGCTCAGGCGCTAAGCTACAAGAACGGGTCGTACGCTTCAGTTCCAAGACCGACATTTGAACATACCACTACCGTATTGTTGGAGCAACAGGCATCGAACCATACTTTGGAAAGTATCTGTGCAAACACATACCAATTACCTAGTGGTATAGAATTAATGCTGACACCTATAACAAAAACAATGGGAGCAATACAGCAAACGCTGCAGAAGCTTGTGCGCACTCAAAATCTCCTCCTGGAGCTTCTTATCAAACCAAAATCTGCTTAGATGATTACTCTTAAAATATCTTTCTGGAATGCGAATGGCATTTCACAGCACAAATACGAGCTTATGCACTTCCTTGATCATTATGACATTGACGCCATGCCCATATTAGAGACTCACTTAACAAATAAAAACTATTTTCATCTTACTGGCTATACATTTTATTCGACAAATCATCCTGATGGGAAGGCTCATGGAGGTACTGGAATTCTGATAAAGAATCGCATTAGGCATTACGAGTCGCCATCATTCGCTACGACTTATATCCAAGCAACAACAGTACACCTCGAAACCCAAAGCGGCTACCTAAACCTAGCCTCTATTTACTGCTCACCGCGCTTCTCTATTACCGAAGCAGAATTCGAAATCTTCTTTGATGTATGACCGCTTCATAGCAGCTGGTGACTATAATGCAAAGCACACCCACTGGGGATCTCGACTCATAAACCCCAAGGGAAAATAACTTTACAACGCGATAATAACTCCACGAAACAAGCTTGACTTTATTTCTCCGGGTAAGCCTACATATTGGCCAACAGATCCAAATAAGAAACCCTAATTGATTTCGCTGTCACAAGAAGAGTGCCACAGGCTCATGTAGAACACTTATCAGATCTATTATCAGTCTTATAATATCTTCAAACCACTTCCAGCAACAAATAGGTTTGTACTGCGAATAATCTTCAATCCTGAAGCTAGCCCGCAAATAATATTCCATCCAGAAGAAGTTACAAGAGTCATAAAGTCCCAAGACAAAAATATCCCATCACCCCAATATAAGATGGGTTGATAACTGATTTATTGTGAAGTTGGTACATGTTTTTATACTAATTGGAGATGCGGAAGTTAAGTGTAAAGAATGGTGGAATGGGTTGTATTCTGGAGTAGGTCAGTATGTTTTGATTATGATAGCGGTTAGCGTAGTTGGATCGGCTGACACTGCAGAATGTGCTGACCGCTTGGCGGGTCTTGACTCTGTAGAATATGCTGATCAGTACTTATTACCAGCCGTGGGTGCAACTGGGTTCCTAGTACTGTTACCAATTTGGATACTGCTTGATTTGTTGGTGCTGGTCATGTTTAGCAACATTGTGTATGAACAGTGTCTGTTGGTGTGACTGGTAAGGTGTCTGCCCTTGAAGCGAGAAGAACCCGGTTCGAGTCCCACTGGTGCAATGAGTTCGAAGTTGTTTCAGATGTAAAATTTGCAATTTTACTTGTAAATATGGATATGCTAATAAATTTTCAATTTTAAACTAAAAATCTATCTTAGTCCATATTACCTTAGTTTAAGTCCATTTTTTGGGTTTTAAGTCCTTATTTTTTTCTGGGTGTAAGAAAACAGTTGCGCTACAATTGCTTTGCAAGCAGGATTGCACAGACGCTCACAGTTGTTTCACTTGCATGTTCCACAATGCCAGTGTCCCCCTCAATCCCACACAGAATTTCATTCTTCTCAGCGTGGGTTTCCAACGTGCATGGGACAAACAGAATTTCCGATCCGGACCCGATTATAAGGGTCCTTCCTACATCAACAAGAGAGAACGTTATAGTCGGGTGCCCCGACTATCAGATACCCGTTACTCAGGTAAAAGGAGTGCGAGGGAGATGGAGATAGAAACTTTGATCACGCATAACTTTTTAACGAATGGTCCGATTTGAAAAATTTCTCCTACATTTCGATAGGTATTGATAAACACAATAAAACAGCATTTTTGCTTTTCCGAAATATTTAAATTTTTAAAATTGTATATAAGCGATTGTGGGCGTTAGAGGGGGCGTGGCACTTTTTTAAAACAAACTTGCGCTGCGTAGGAACTCCTAGAATCTGCATGCAAAATGCCAATCTTCTAGCTTTTATAGTTTCCGAGATCTAAGCGTTCATACAGACAGACAGACAACCGGACAGACAGACGGACAGACAGACGGTCACGGCTAGATCGACTCGGCTAGTGATCCTGATCAAGAATACATATACTTTATGGGGTCGGAAACGCTTCCTTCTAGCTGTGACATACTTTTGCACGAATACAATATAGCCTTTTACTCTACGAGTAACGGGTATAAAAATTTACATCGATGGATGCTATTGTTTTGAATTCGTTACGAATTCCCAAGTTAAACTGCGTCTTCCGAAAAGTTCCACGACGCAAGGATTCTTAGAACAAGTTCGAAAAATGCTGAAATTGGCCAACTTTCCCGAGGTATCACAGGCAAACGGATTAATGGTTTGTTTTGATGTTAAAGTTTTTTAAAAGTGACACTCTTTATCTTTCGAATAATTTTTGTATTTTTTTAAGGGAGAAAATAATAAAAGAAAACATAGCCATAAAACGTAAAAGTATACAGCTATTTTTCTTATCCAATTAGTTCAATAGTACAATAATAATCAATAAAATATTACCAGGAGAGTATTCTGAGTATGGGGTTCGAAAGATAAAGAGTGTTACTTTTGAAAAACTTTAACATCAAACTAAACCATGAATCCGTTTGCCTGTGATACCTTCGGAAATTTGGCCAATTTCAGCATTTTTCGAACTTTGAGGTCCTTGAGTTTAACTTGGGAATTCGTAACGAATTTAACAATATAGCATCCATCGAGGTAAATCTAAAAAGCATTCATTTTGTTGCACAGTGTAATTCATCCGATTATTGGGTTCCGGATTCCGAATTGGATGACAGATGTTCCCGAGGTAATAGATCCTACCAATGCCGAGTCTGTCAAAAAATCCATCCTGTACGGAAATGCTACCGTTTCCTGAGGTGGTAATCATTCTAGAAGTGTGGAAAGGAACACCACACTCTTCTACACTAGGACAATCGCTCTCCGCTATCCTGCGGGAACTTATACTGATGTTTTGCTACGGTGGTCCTCGCAAGGGAGGTGAAGAATGATCACGCCAAAAGGGCGTTTAATTGCAGTTTTCTCCAGATGTCCACAACTCGCTCGCTCGTACTGCCATTCGCTCTCCCTCTCCAACTCTCCGCTCCGCTCTGGAGCTTCTAAGCAAAGCTACGCTTAAGTAGTTCCTATTTTCCAGTGTCCAAATAAACAGTCGCACGTCGCGCAAAACACCGAATTCTTTTTACCGCGTTTTGTATATTATTTCTGCGCTGATTTTCATCCGCTTTTTTTCTGGGACTCATCATCTTCTAAGATCAAGCCACCCGCGCCCCAACACCAACTTTCAAGCTTTTGTAGTTTCAAAGATCTCAGCGTTCATACAGACGATACTCTACGAGTAACGGGTATAAAAATGCATAAAATACGAACTCCTAACAAATTCCTGCAACTATTTTTTTATTTGTAAGCTATTCTCTATCCTATCTCACATACTTACTTAAATACATACTGTTTATAAATGAAGTGGACTGTATAATGTTTATATAGGTTTTGAGGTTCTTATTAACAATAAGCGGTTTTACAATAGGTTTTAAGGGGGTTGCGATTAGCGAGCGGTTGCGGATACAATTCAACAAAAAACGTGCGGAAAAGATAATGCAAAAAAAACGCATGATATTTTAATACTAATGCAGATCGACTGGGGTTTCTGCTATGCGTGTGAGCTTAAAGCTTTTATGTAGAATGCAAAACAATGATGTGCATTTAATTTATAATAGCGATTAGGAAACAATACAATGATGAGCATTTAACTAGGTGCGATTGGAAAACAATACTAAATGACCGATCTATTTTTCAACATACCGGCCCCCCTGAACGACGGTTCAGTTTAAAGGAAGCACAGCAATTTTCGTAATGGTGCGCTTATAGATTCCTCTGGCAGTTTTAACTGTGACCACACGGACCCTCTGATCCTGGCCAGGATGAATTTGTACGACTCGTCCCAACAACCACTTGCTTGACGGTTGATTCGGCTCCTTCAGCACAACCAGGGTGTCCATGGCAACGTTCTGAGCATCTTGTTGCCGTTTCGTGCGAGCTTGAAGCGTACTGAGATACTCTTAGTTCCAGCGTTTCCAGAAACCTTGAACCTTGGCCTGCAATTGTCTCCAGCGCTGCAGTCTGTTGATGCTTACATCCAGGAACGATGGCTCTGGTACCGAAGTGAGAGGCTGACCTGTTAGAAAATAAGAAGGGGTTAGCGGGTTAAGGCTGTGATCGCTGGGTGCACACAAAGGTCGAGAATTCAGAAGTCCTTCAATCTGAATATTCCTCGAATGTTTATGCACACACTGTTTTAGATGCAGCTTTATAGATCGCACACCAGTCTCCCAAATACCTCCGAAATAGGGCGCTGAGGGCTGGATGAAATGCCAATTGATTTCGTGACTCGACAAGAAGCTCGAAATCTCTTCGCTATGAGCTTGGGCAATTGCGATCCGTTGCATTTCAGCTAAATCTCGTTTGGCTCGATGAAAAGTTGTCATAGGTCCCGCATAAACAAATCCAGTGTGAAGAAAACAGCGGGCGGGTTGATCAGCCATAAGTTGAGAACTCGTATATCGTCGTTGCAAGAAGCAAGTTCTGCAGTTCTGCAAGTTCTACGGTTTTGCGGTCGAGGTTTCGAGCTCCTAGAATCCAATACCTTTGTCGTAGACTATGAAAAGTATATTCGACTCCAGCATGTAGCAATGCAGCATGTTGATATTGAACTAATAAAACAGCTATTGGAGAATCCCTAGGCAGGATTATGGGATGTTTTGCGTCATAATCATCGGTGAATTATCGATGCGACCACTAACACGTATTACTCTCTGCTCGTCTAAGAAAGGGGTGTAGCGGATCAACTTCGAGTTCTTTTTTAAGTTCTGTCCGGTGCTTAACTGTTTGCATTCCACTTTAAAGAACTCCTTTTGTACATGGGTGAATATCCGAGACCGCCGACAGAAACTGCGAAAGTTGATTTCTCCCACGAAGACGATGAACAAAACGAAAGCAGTAGCTAGGTATCCTCACCAAACGAGACCATGAAGAGGTTTTATTGATCAGCACTATTTCAGAGTCTGACCAACAATTCAATGAATCAAATTTGAGAGAAAATGGGCTGCGTTTAGCTCGAGTCGCGGAATGGTGTCCTAATAGGTGCCACGCAAGTTTTGCCATTATGAAATTAATAACATATCCATTGTTGACTTCGACGCGACTACGCGATGACGGAAGCGCATGACTGGGACGATCCCAATTTTTTGAATCCCAATACAATCCCAGCACTTTAACAAATCGAAATGAACTGTCCTTCTCTAAAGCTTCAAGCGGATACTCACAAATCTCCTAGGGCAGACTTCAATAGGGCGTAACAGTTTGAGCTCCACTTTCGAAGGTTGAATTGAGCTTTGCTTAGAAGAGAAATTAACTCATCCTTGAGGGCAATAAGATCCTGAATTTGGTTGCATCCAGTGGGAATATCATCAACGTACGCGTCTCTTTCTTGAACGACAGCAGCGCTCGGATACTTAAGAACTCGAACGGCGAGGAATGGCGATGAAGCTAAACCATATGTTACGGTCAGCAGTCAATAGTGATCCAGCTCAGCGTTCTCCTCCTTTCACCAAACTATGCGTTCATACTGCGTGTGTTCGTCTGATACCAAAATGCCTCGAAACATCTTCTCAATGTCAGCGCAAAATACATAAAGATGCTGACGAAAGACATACTCCAATTAAATCCCTTTGAATAGGTGGGCCTATGTGCAGTCGTGAGTTAAGCGAATGACCCTTAGAGTCCTTTCCTGTGCCGTCAACTACAACTCGTGGTGGTGCTATCCGGCTTAAACACTGCGTGGTGTGCCAAATAGTTACAGCGTCCTGGCTCCTCAGACGCTTCAGCAGCAGGTATCAGATTCATGTGTCAGATCCGGCAAAGCGGTTTAGAGCTCGTGGCAACGTAGAGCCAAGTGGCATGATGGGTTCCTTAAATGGGCACTGGACAATGTAGACACCACCATGCGTTGTCAGAAAATGTTTTTCTGCAGGATCACTGGCGTCGATCGTCGCTTTGGTCGGATGCACCTGCTCCATGTCCATGAAGGAGCGAACTAAGGGATCCAAATCTTCGTAGGCGTGGCGGACTTGTGCGTGCGTAGATGGTTCGCTACAATCATTATAGCTGCCTGTAATAACCCAACCAAAATTAGTATGTAGTGCAATGGGGTATTCAATACCAAATTCTCGGCGATTTCCAGGATTTAATTTCGAGAGTTGATCAGCGCCTAGAATAACATTGATTTTTCCCGGTGATCCAAACGTCGGGTCAGCTAACGGTAAGCTGCGTATCTTGTTCCACATAGGAGCGCTGGACTTGACCTGCTGAGCGGGAATCAAGGAGGTCAGAGAATTCATAATCAGGCCGGAGACCTCCAAGGATGCAGTTGTGGTTCTTAAAAGCAAAGTGAACCTAGCGCGACCTCGGCTAACCCCGCCGGGTTAGCACCTAATCCAACAACTGAGATGCGAGCATGCGTGCGTGAAATTCCGATCCTTTTGATAAACGACTTAGCTACCATGGTTATTGTTGATCTAGTATCGAGCAATAACCTACATGAGGTCTTGTTGCCACATGTGTCAATTACATTGGCAAGAATAGTTGGCAGTAGGGCTTCATTGTTGGCCCTCTCCACAGTATGATGGCTGACAGCAGCAGTATTCATATCAGCATCATGATCAATCGAAGGAACTATATTAACCTCAGCCGCAGACATATTAGCGGAGGCCAACGGAATCGATCTAGACTCTTCCGGGTGGACTAGCGTGTGATGCCTAGCGTTGCACCGACGGCAAGTGTTACAATCCCTGACTTGATGAGATCGACTTAGGCAATTAAAACAAAGTTTAGTATCCCTGGCGAAAGTACGGCGGTTTACGACATCCAGGGCTTTGAATACAGTACATGTGTACATATTGTGCTGTCCTTGACAATATATACAGTCGTGAGAAGACTGATTTGATCCACTTGCATGATAAGCGACTTGGCGGCGTTGCATTACGTGTATATCCTGACAAGACTGCAAAGTAACACAATGACCGAAAAGAAAAGCGAATAAATCATTTATGGTGACGTCTTCCTTGGACGACACACTACAGATAGCCCAAGCTTGTTTGATTTCGGTGCCTAATTTTGATAGCAATATATGAATTAGCCACACATCGCGGCTGTCACAGTTCAGCGCGTGTAGGCCTTGAATTCATTCGTCAGCAGAGTCAGTTACCCTACGTAACTCCGCGATATTCAAATTGTTAGCGGTTGGCAACGAAAGAAAATTCTGAACAAATGATCGAGCGATTAGCGTTTTCTTGTTATAACGATTTTTCCTACGCGTCTTAGTAATTATCATTAGAAACGGCAATATGTTTAATTAAGGAAAGGGCTTCCCCATCTAAAAAAGATTTCAGATAATGCAATTTTTGGCACTTGGAGAGCTTCTCGTTATTATCTACTGAGCTTAGGAACAAATCACTTAACTGGCTCCAATCCTCGTATTTGCCAGAAAATGTGGGAATTCGAATTTTCTCAAACCTTAAATTAGCTGCTCCAGATGAGGTATGAATTTGTTCCAGAAGTTGGTTTTGTCCCTCAAATAGACTTTCCACTGTACTTGATAGCAAAATGTTCGACTGGTCCTGTTCATGACCTTGACCACCCATCTCCTTTGTCTTTAATAAAATTGGAATGCGCTCTGTAGAACTTGTCCTCGTATTCAGGTATATCCCATCCAAGGTCTTCATATTCCTCCTTCATGTTAAATGCCACTAAATCCTCAGAGAGGTACATAAAGTGGTTGAAGGTGGCTACAAGACGATCAGACGATTCAGTTGCAATGTTTCCACACTATAACATCCTATCGAAAACTCCGAGGCACTGTTAAGGGTGTGAGTTATTTGCCCCTTGCAGGCGCCACGTTGTTGAATTGTCCGATGCATTAAAGAGTTCATGGCAAATTCAAACGCGTTTATCCGGCTACTCGAACGGACCAAACTTTGTTATGTTTATAAGTTAAGTGGAAAAAACGTGCAGAAAAGATAATGCAAAAAACCCATGATATTCCAATACTAATGAGGATCGACTGCAGTCGATCGGCTATGTCGGCTATGCGTGTGAGCTTAAAGCTTTTATTTAGAATGCAACACAATGATGTGCATTTTAGTAGGTGCGATTAGGAAACAATACAATGATGAGCATTTAACTAGGTGCGATTAGAAAACAATAATAAATGACCGATCAATTTCTCAACACATACATACATACGTTATGTGGAGAGTAACGTATACTACAGTGGATCCGGGGTCACAGTAAATGTACAATAGGTTCCAAGTAGGCAATTACTATACGTAATTTTGTACAAAAATTCCGTATATTTATAAATGTTATAATTTGTTTACAAGTTTCTATTTAATTTAAATCTATTTTCACAAGTTTCAATCTTTAATTTGGAAATAATTCCCGAATTTATTTATTTAATTTTGTATAAATTTAAATTGAAATTTCAATTTACTATGGCATTAACATGCGCATTTATATAATTTATTGTCTCGACATTTTGAGGCCAGCGTCAACAGTCCAGTATAAAGTGTGCAATAGTACGTTGATCGGATGGGGAGGGGCAAAGAAACAAGCTTAAACAATGACTGGAAGCTGGGATCTAGGATCTGGGAGCTGAAAGCCAAAAGGAAAACAAAAACAAACCAAGGCTAAGGCAACAGAAACAGAAACAAGAACGAGAGCACCAAGATTGCGAAGAGATTAAAACCTCTACCAGGCTTTATTGAGCGGAGCAGCGAGGGAACAGCAATCCACATCGCGTATACGCGTGAGCTAAATGCCAAAAACCGAAATGGCAAGGCGAACAAAACGGTGAAATCTCTAGGAAAATACAAAACGTTTCCAACATTGTGATGCAGTGGCAACGCGAAAGGAATGCACCATCGACAGAGAATGGAGATGCTGGAAAGGGACAGAGGGACAGGCGAACTGAACCATTTGGCATTCTTATTTATCCTTTCACCGACTTCAGTTCATATATTGTATGCAAAATGCGCCAAAGCAACTACAACAACATCAATGGCAAAGAAATGGAAAAACCTACAATGCACCCAGAAAAAAAAATTACCTTGATTTAAGTCCACGGACTTTAAATTAAGGAACGATGGACTAAAATTGGCTAAATAAGGCTATACATGGACTTAAAAGTTTTCATCCCATATACATTTTAAGTCTAAATGGACTAAAAATGGACCTAAGGCCATATGGACTGTTACATGGACTTAAGTCCATTTTTAGTCCATTTAGACTTAAAACTTATATGGGATGAAAATTTTTAAGTCCACTTATAGACTTGATAGCCATTTTAAAGCCATTATTCCTTAAATCAAAGTCAATGGACTTAAATTAAGGAAAATTTTTGTCTGAGTGTAGCGGGCAACAAAGCAAGCCACATGCATTCATTCATTCGGTTTACTCATTTAGTTGCAGTTCTTTTCTCCCATTGCAGTATTCTTTTTGGCAACGACAATTGTAATTTACACTAGGAAAAATGTTCTAAAAAATAAAAATAGTAGTTGCTTAATTTAATTCCCTTTATTCATTAAGAGTTGCCATCAGAAAAATTTCTAACAATACAAGTGAGCCATTAATAAATTAAAATAGGAAAAAAATTAAATATTAATTTGAACTCCGAATAAAAAAAACAAGAGAGATCGCTATAGTCGGGTGCCCCGACTATCAGATACCCGTTACTCAGGTAAAGGGAGTGCGAGGGAGAAGGAGATAGGTATTGATAAACACAATAAAACTGCATCTTTACTTTTCCGAAATATTTAAATTTTTAAAATCGTATATCACCGATTGTGGGCGTTA
>JBAMCF010000360.1:0-11659 GCA_037075285.1 Drosophila lutescens
ACAATTTGTATCTTTATATTTATTTAAATAGTTTCAATGAACACTTTTCCGCACCACCATTGAGGTAAAGTTCCAGGCGCGTTTTTTTATAGTGGTGTCCCCCTTAGGCCTAATCCACGCTTCAGATCCGAATATAACAAAGAGTGTCCTAATTAACAGCTGAGTTGTTATCGAAGGTGTCCTAAAAATATATATGCGAAATTTTATGATGTATGTTAAATATGATTTAAATTTAAATAGTGAATCGCGGCGATTTTTTTTCAATTTCATGCCAAATTTTACTTGTGACTCGTTGCATTTTTTTTTAATTTGTACTTGCACGATGTTTTAATTTCATATTTAACATACATCACATGACTTGCTCTTCGGGTTGTACAAATCCGCCATGGCTGCAAAAAAGAAATGAAGCTGCACGGTGTGCGGTTTGTGCTTCTTTAAAAAAGCGAAGCGCGCCAAATATCCTTTATAATTATCCTTTTTCCGGCCATAGTGCGGAATGGTCTCTTTAAGGTCCCGCCACAGACACTCAATTTTTTGGGTGTTGAACAATTTGAATCAATAAACACAAATTTTTGATACAAATTTGAATATTACGGAAACTTGAAAGACAACTCGATTTTTATAGCAAGTATGAGAAAAGCACCCTTGTTTTTTATAGCAAAACCGGGAACCTTGAAATTCAATTACAAGAGAACCATGGCCGACCCCCAAGTTCTTTTTGCACGTAAATTCTTAAGAAATCGCGGTCCATCGAGGATAATTTTTTCGCGAATTTCGGGGGTGAGCCCGCTAATGTATAGTATTACCGAAAATTTAATTTAATGTAGCAGGCCATCGCACCAGTGTCAATTAAAATTGTAAATGTTTTATTAATTTTTGAATCATATCTAAATATGTGTGGTAGGCCTATTCGTTGTTCTCCCCTAAAAAATGGTCCTCTTGAATATTATTAACTCTCATTTGTTTATTTTTTGGTTTGCCGGATCCGTTGGATTGTTATTAGAAGATTGATTGTAGTTAGTGTTTTTATTATTATCTCTGTATTGGTTTTGATTATAATTTCCTGCTGGATTCGGTTGATTGTTATAAGAGTTCTGATTTCTGTTAGAAACTTGGATACTAGAATCTATTTCCATTGGTTCAATTTTTTGTTGAGGATTATAATTAGATTGGGCCCATACATTGTAGTTTGGGTTGTTGTTATTATGACGGAAGTTGTTGTTATAGTTATTATGTTGATATTTATTATTTTGATAATTATTATTTTGAAAATTATGATTTTGATAATTATTATTTTGGTAATTATTATTATGAAAGTTGGAATTTTGGTTATTATTATTTTGGTTATTATTATTATTAAAATTAGCGTTTTGATTGTTATTATTTTGATAATTGTTTCTTTGTTGATAATTGTTGTTATTTTGGAAGTGGTTATTGTTTTCTTGATAATTTTCATTATTTCGGTTCAATCTTAGATGATTCCCTTGATTTTGGTAATTATTTTTATAATATGAATTATAAGGAATAAAATAATCAGATGCCTGACGCGGAGCTGCGCTATATCGACTAGCGAATTGGGCTCTCATTTGGTTGCTTTCCATTTCTTGCACTCTAGCTAGTGCGTTTGGCAAGTCTGGTGGATTTAGTGAAAACAAAATTCCCGATATTGGGCCGTTGAGGCCGGTTATGAAAACTCTTAATGCGTTCTGACGATGTTTTAGGTTTGATTCTTTTGTTATGGGATTATCTTTTCCATGAGTCATTATGGTTTTTTATACCCGTTACTGGTAGAGTAAAAGGGTATATTGTATTCGTGCAAAAGTATGTAACAGGGAGAAGGAAGCGTTTCCGACCCCATAAAGTATATATATTCTTGATCAGGATCACTAGCCGAGTCGATCTAGCCATGTCCGTCTGTCCGTCTGTCCGTCTGTCTGTCTGTCTGTCTGTCTGTCTGTCCGTATGAACGCTGAGATCTCGGAAACTATAAAAGCTAGAAGATTGGTATTTGGCATGAAGATTCTTGGAGTTCCTACGCAGCGCAAGTTTGTTTCAAAAGGGTGCCACGCCCCCTCTAACGCCCACAATCGCTTATATACGAATTTAAAAATTTCAATATTTCGGAAAAGTAAAAATGTAGTTTTATTGTGTTTATCAATACCTATCGAAATGTAGAAGAATCGGACCATTCGTTAAAAAGTTATGCGTGTACAAAGTTTCTATCTCCATCTCCCTCGCACTCCCGTTACCTGAGTAACGGGTATCTGATTGTCGGGGCACCCGACTATAGCGTTCTCTCTTGTTTTATTTATTAAAAGTGTAAGTTTTTTATTAACGAAATTATAAATGTCTATTACTGAATGTTTACCTTGAGAAAGGACACTTAATTCTTGTTCGATTATGTGTAGTGGTCTCTTGTCGCTAAACACAAAGTCCAGTCTGGATAGAATAGCGTCGAGATTTAGTACGGTTCCGTGATTTGTCAGTGCGTCGTTAGCCTTTCCTATGATTTTATTTCTAAGAATTGTTAGAGCAGCGAAATATCTTCGGCTCTTTCGGACATACAATCCCATTGCAGTTTCGGCTGCTTCTCTCCATCCTACGTAGTTTTCTAGGCTCCCTGAAAATTGGGGGTCGGACTTAACGACTTCTAATGTCTCATCGCATGAAATATTTTCATCTATTTGTTCAACTTTGTATTCTGTCACCAAATTAGATTTAGTTTCTAGTAATGATTTTAAATTTTTTATTTCCTCTTGTAGGGGATTTACGTTAGAAGCAATTAGTCTGACAATTAAATCTGTTGTTAAGTTCTGATTGGTAGTCGAGTTGGGACTCGATTGGGATGTACCAGGGTATTCATTTTTAATTTTTCGAAATCCTCAATTAATTTATCCAGAATTTTTCTATCACTTTAACCTTACAACTAATATTTTCTGTAACTATATTCTATTTTAACTATTCTCACGGTTTTTTGTGTTTATTGAGTGGATTCCTTCTTGATTGGTCTTCCTTCTGGGATGTAGTTCTTTTCTTCTTTGGGTTTCCTTGGGTTGGCCTTCCTTTTTACTTATCTTCTTTCTTGGCTTTTAGTTTTTCGTCTTTGGGTTTCTTTGGGTTTGTCTTCCTTCTTGGCTTGTTTTTTAATTTTTTTTATTTTTAAAATTTATTAGGACTTTTTTTGTTGAATCTTGGCTTTTATTTGCAATTCTTTAGGATTTTTTGTTTTAAATTGTTGTTTTTGTTTGTGTTTTATCCATTTGCTTCACTTAAGTAATTGGAACTTTTTGTTTAATTTTTTGATTTAACTTTTATAATATTTCTTATATATGATTGATTAAACTTTTTGTTTAATTTTTATACCCGTTACTCGTAGAGTAAAAGGGTATATTGTATTCGTGCAAAAGTATGTAACAGCTAGAAGGAAACGTTTCCGACCCTATAAAGTATATATATTCTTGATCAGGATCACTAGCCGAGTCGATCTAGCCATGTCCGTCTGTCCGTCTGTCCGTCTGTCTGTCTGTCTGTCCGTCTGTCCGTCTGTCCGTCTGTCTGTATGAACGCTGAGATCTCGGAAACTATAAAAGCTAGACGATTGGTATTTGGCATGAAGATTCTTGGAGTTCCTACGCAGCGCAAGTTTGTTTCAAAAGGGTGCCACGCCCCCTCTAACGCCCACAATCGCTTATATACGATTTTAAAAATTTCAATATTTCGGAAAAGTAAAAATGCAGTTTTATTGTGTTTATCAATACCTATCGAAATGTAGAAGAAATTTTTCAAATCGGACCATTCGTTAAAAAGTTGTGCGTGTTCAAAGTTTTCTCCATCTCCCTCGCACTCCCTTTACCTGAGTAACGGGTATCTGATTGTCGGGGCACCCGACTATAGCGTTCTCTCTTGTTTGATTTAACTTTTTTAATATATTTGTTTGCTTCACTTAACAGCGTTTTGTTTAATTTCTGGATTTAACTTTTTTTAATATTTATTTTGATGGTTGATTAAAACTTTTTGTTTAATTTATTGATTTAACTATTTTTTAATATAGTTGTTTGCTTCACTTAACAGCGTTTTGTTTAATTTCTTGAATTAACTTTTTTAATATTTCTTATTTATGATTGATTAAAAAATTTTACATAAAAACCCTTTTAAATTTTATTTTGTTTTCGGGTCTATGATTCGATTGCTTTTACGCGAGTTCCGTATTTATTCTTTTGGAACTTTTGAGAACGTAAAAATTTTGTGAGTAACTACGCGAGTTCCGTAACGATCATTTGGAACTTTTAACTACGTAGCCCCACGTTGGGCGCCAATTATAAAAAACGGTAAAAGGTTTTTATTTTTAAAAACTATTTATTCACTAGTCATTATTGGCTTATAGATTTCCCTTATTAATAAGGTTTCACATCTTTATTATTTGACTTCGTTTATAGAGTTCCCGATCTGCACTGACTTGGAGTTCAAGATAAGATTTTGGAAGAAGCCTCCGAGTATGAGCTTTTAGAACTTTTCTGTTGCAGTTTCCTCAAGCTCAACTTTATAAAAGCTTTTTACTAATTTCAATAATTGTGAAATGGAATTATGCTGCGCTTAGCGGAAAATATTTGGGGACACGATAAACGTGGGATTGGAGTGGCGTGATTTTGATTCGGATGTTTATGTCTACTTTAACCGTGGGATTGATTTTGGTTCGGATGTTAATGCTTACATTATCTTGAGCTCCAGTTGCCTTTCGTCTGCTACGATAGCTTGAGATTTGAAATCGAAAATTTGTTTACAAATTGAATCTTAATGCTAAAGTTCATGTTAATTTGCATTCTTAGCTTGTTGTAACCGACTCTTTAACTCTTTATAGACCGGGCAGCCTCTGTAGTTTGCGGCATGGTTGTCTCCACAGTTAGCGCATTTCTTCGTCTTTGGGTCTTCTTTGCTTGCGGTTGTTGTGGAAGCCTCCACAAGCTACGCAGACTGATCGAAGCCCGCAGTTGTTTCTGGTGTGTCCATACTCTTGGCAGTTGGTGCATTGCAGCGGACCATTTCGCTTATGCGGTTCTTCAACAGTAATCCTTCTATGCAACAGGAATTGCAATTTGTAGATCGGGTGCACTTCATTTTTTTTCAAGGCTCTGCTTTCTGGCTCCAGTTCGACCTTAAAGAGTGGTTGCGGCTTTTTATTTCTGTTGATAATATTTATAACATTTTTTGCGAGAAAGCCTTTTTCTTTCAGTGCCTCTATTATCTCATTTTTAGATACGTCTGGCTCTATGCCCTTTAACACTACTTGCAAGCCCTTGCTACTCTTGAGCTGGTACGTGTAGTAGGGTTTCTTAGCCTCGTCTAGGTATTTGGTTACAGCTCTGAATTGATCTTCAGTTTTAGCTTGAAGCTTTGTTTCGTGTATATTCCCTTTGACAAGAGGAGTAACATAAAAGTTGTCATTCCCGACCAGCGCAACAATTTTCTTTACTAGGGCATTTGAGTTCTGTTCCCTTATGTAAATTGGTGGGGGCTTTGGCTTTTTTTGTGCAGCCTGTCCAGTCTCGGATTGAATATTTTCAATATCCGACAACAGGGCGAATCTGTTATTACTAGATGCCCTTGTTGTTCGCTGCCTTTATTAGGGCAATTTTGTTTTGGTTTATTTCCTACCATTATATTTTGCGGGCTTAGCTTCCGTTTGATTTGGATGTAGCGATCCATGCCGGTCTGTATAGCCCGACCGACTTGTTGTTGTTTGGTATTGCCGTTATTGGCACTCGTACTTACAATTGTCTTTGTAGTTTTATTCGGCGCTGAAGAAGTTGCTAACGCATTCGAAATCGCGTTGTTGGTTACGGAGACCATTGATGTTGTTGTTGCAGTGGCTGCGGTTGCAGAAATTAACGAGGTTGCAGTGCTCGTGGCTGGTGAGCAGTGAGTCGAAGCTGGGGGTGGGGTTCTACACTGCAAGCTCCATGGAGTGGGAGTTGGTGTGAGTGTGAGTAGGGCGGGGGAACAAGACCGCGCTCTCGCACTGTCAATGGTCAGTTGGGCTGAGTTGCTCTTTGAAGAAGTTCTCTCTACTTGTACATCACGGGTTGAGAAATAAGAGACATAACTGTTTCTCTGGTCTATGGAGCTTCTACGCTCATTTTTTGAATCGCCGTTCATTGAGCTATTACTCGTGGCACTTCTTAGTTTTTATAATAACTAAGCACTAGTTTATACATAGCACCAATTATTATGAATGTTTTTTGCAATAGGATTGCCTTTATTACGCTACTCCAGTATTTTTAGTTATTTATTTTTCACTTTTAAGCTGCTTTTTCCGGAGCTCGCGCAAAACACGTCTGCACTCTCCGGCGTTTTGGTTGGTTTCTTATGTAACATCAAATGTATTTAACTAATTTTGAAACGACGTTATTTCGCGCGAACTTATGACGTTTGGCAGCGACATAATTTCTCGGCTGGCGAAATTATGTCGTCACTTTAAAACGGCATAAGTCCGCCACAAGGAAATTTTAAACGACATAATTTCGCGCGATCTTATGACGTTTAGCAGCGCCATAATTTCGCCAGAAAAAACGACATAAGTTCGCGGATCAAATGTACTGGGCGGAATTATGACGGCGAAATTAAAGCCTAAAGATTTCATTTTCATTTCAGAAAAATTCCCTAATTTTTCATAGTTTTAACTTTTTCACAATTCTAAAGGGAGGGCAATAATGGTCAAACGATTGGTCAAAAAAAGTTTTGAAAAATTGAACTTAAAGTTTTTCGAGTTTTGAGAAAAACGAAAAACGGCCACAGTTTATATAGTTTTCAAATATTCAAAATTCTAAAGGGTGGGCAATAATGATCAATTAGGAGTCAAACCATTGGACAAAAAAAAGTTTTGAAAAATGTACATTTAAGATTTTCGAATTTTGAGAAAAACGAAAAATGACCACAGTTTCCACACTTTTCACTTTTTCGCTGACTGCAAGGCGGCTGTGAGGTTACTCACACGGGTTGCGAAGGGTACAATCTTCGCCAGGTTGTGCTCCGAAATGGGAGGAACCTCTCGAATACCACTCAGCTGGCTGCAAATAAGTTGCTCGGGTCGGCCATACCTAAAGCGCAGCTGCTCTACCACAGCGCTGACATTCCTTGGATGGATCAGGAGAGACTTGACGGTCTCACGTGCCTCATCCTTCAGCGCCCTTAGCATGCGTTGGTTGTTCTCCAGATCCGTGAAGTTGTACGCTTGAGTTGTCTCGGTAACCTCACAATAGAAGATCAGCCAGTCCTCTGGCTGACCGCCAAATACGGGCAGATCAGGAAGCTTGCGTGGCATGTAGTTCCCATTGTTCCCGCTCGGTGTCCTCCAGGCGTAAAATCCAGCTATTAAAGTCAGCGTCATGATATTCTGGATGCTCACACCCGGCGGTGCAAAGCCATGCTCTGCCTGCGCCGTACTTGTTGCACAATATGGGGGATGGTCCGCTCCAAAATGGCGGCGCCACAAGTGCCGTACTGCCCGTACCGACCCCGTTATATGCGATATCGCCAGCACTCACATTGTTGCGAGCTCTTACATTTTCCAGCTCCTTCTCCAACGATGCGATTCTCTCCAAGAGGTACAGTACCTCCAGCCGTGGTAACCACACTTCCATGCTGGGAGGGTATCACGGTGATCGCAGTGGTCTGGCTAGGACCACTGCTCCCGGGTGTCAACCTGTTACTTCGTCTGGGGGAATGCTGCATTCTGCCCAGGAGGCTAACCAAATCCTTACGCTGTCCGCATCCCGACGCTGCCCGCGTCTTTCTCTGCACTGCCTGCGCCTTACGCTGTCCGCGTGTCTACGCTGTCCGCGTGTCTACGCTGTCCGCGTGTCTCTGCGCTGTCCGCGCCTTGCAGTCGACTTCTAGGACTGCGAATAAAAGACCATGTCGCGTGTCCCACGGAGTTGCCTTCTTAACGGCCGATTTCCACCCCGCGAAAGGTTACACAGCTGACTATTATTCTGGAAATATTCACTTGGAACATAACCTACCACAATTCTGTTAACTAATCTTACCGCATAATGGAGTCAACATGCAGATGATGCATCTTAAATATTGAACGACGCCACCGAAGAGCCCCTTTTTGAAGATGACACCAAAGGTGAAAATATAATGGAAACCATGGACTGCTTAGAACTCGCCAATATAAACCTGGTTCGTTGTACTGCACACACCCTTCAATTATGCGTATGCGACGTCAACAAATTGAACCAGGTTCGCGAAAATGTTAACAACTGTCGCAAACTAAGCAAATATTTGCGTATAGAAACCAATAGGTAAGTAACAAATTTTAATTTTTTTAGAGTAAAACGGTATATTACATTCGTGCAAAAGTATTTTTTTTTTTTTATTAAACGGTATTTTATTTATCGAATCTTCTCTCTTAGAGACTAACGACAAGTTTGCAAATCTTAATCTAGTTTATATATTTTAATTAATTACAAATTAATAATTTAGAGTAACGGCCCTAACTATTGCGGCTGGGTGGGGAGGTCTCTTCGCCGGAGTCGTGTATAGCTTGTGGTCCAGATTAGAGACCGCGCAAGGTCATTAGGATGGGCCTGGAGCTTGAGATTATACTTTGCTTTCGCTTTGTCGAGTTCGTCTTTAACTAAGCCTACGTTTTGATGATTAGGGGTTAGTCGTGTGTCGAAGGGATCACCAACCTGTGTCAGGTTAAGCGGCTGTGGTGATCATGGTAGGGTGGGCAATGTCAGCGGCAAACAACATCTTCGCTGCTGACAGCGACACACACACATCAGCTGCTGCCATTCCATCTAGGCAGCACCCTTCTTTTCAGGTATTCCCTTCCTCTTTACCCCAATCTTAGTTCTGTCCCCTTACAATTAAGCTCAGTAAGTTCACGCGAATTTAAATAGGATTTTGTATTGTATTTGTGGTAGCAAGTAGCACTGTGGATCAAATTGGAAACTCACTCCCTTTACCGACGAAACAAGACCCGGAACCAGCGCGTGCCTCACTTGAAGCTACACTCACCATCTTTCGTTGCTGTTAGAATCATTCGTGATATGCCACAAGATCTCGGAAACTATTAAGCTAGAAGGTTGAGATTTCCAACACTTATTCTTGGGCTTCCTACGCAGCGCAACTTTATTTTAGCCGAGCGCCACGTCCTCTCTAACACCCACAATCGCCCACTAACGATTTTAAAATGTGTCTGGCTCCCACACCTTTAAAGATTTCCGAAAAGTATAAATGCAATTTTGATGTGTATATTTATACCTATCGAAATGCAGAAGACATTTTTCAAATCGAACCATTCATTAAATAGTTATGCGCAATCATATAAATTGTATATATCCATCTCCCTCGCACTGCCTTTAGCTGAGTGACGGGTATTAGATAGTCGGGACAACAACCCGACTATACCGTTCTCTCTTGTTTTTAATTAGGGGAGTGTAGGGTAAGGTGACGAACGATTCGACTTTTGAATGTAACTTTTCGAAAAATCAATATTTTTCAAAAATGTAAATGCAGAAAGTTGCTTACATCTTTAGAGCATATCTCTGTAAAATTTGGATTCGAAATTCTGACGGAGCTAAGTCCTACAGCGTTTAGAGTGAACCATCCTTTTTTTGCACTTTTAAAAATTGTAGGGTAATGTGACGAACGATTTTCTTTTTAATGTAACTTCCCCAAAAATATTTTTTAAAAGTGTAAATGCAGAAAGTTGCTTACATCTTTTGATCATATTTCTGTAAAAGTACGATTCGAAAATCTAAGGGAGCCAAATCCTACAGCGTTTGGCGTGAATCATCCTTTTTTTGCACTTTCAAAAGTTGCCAGATAAGGCGACGAACTAATAAATACACACTAAAACTGTATGCAGATGTGCGAATTATTTTTTTTTTCAAGAATGGATGAAAAATTACAATAATATAATAAAAAGGTAATTTTAAATTTAACAAAAAAATATTAATATAAAAACTTACAGAATTTGAACCAATCTGAGAATAATTGTTTAAAAAGTTCAATACCACGTCGTCGGATTCCTTTGAAACATCAACACTGGCTTCGTTTACTTTTTTAATGTAACGTCTAAGAGTGGGTTCCGAAATTCCTTGTTCATTTGCAACCGAATTAGTCGACCTACCATGGAGCTTTACTAATTTTATTGCCTGCAACACTTTTTCGAGTTCATTTTTTTTAACAAACTTTGATTTAACTGACGACATATCTAAAACAATACGAAAAAGCAATAAAACTTCATCAGTTAATGTTATTCGGTATTATAATAGTTTTTTTTACACATAATCAACGATAACAATTCAAATTCTTGAATAAAAAAAGTTCGTCACCATACCCTACAAAAAGTTCGTCACAATACCCTACAAGCTAGACTTGGAGCAAAAACGGTGTCACTCTTAAACGGTGCAAACAAAACAAACGCCAAGTACCAAAAACTGTTGAGAAAGATCTCATTTATACGTGCATACACTTACCTGATTTTATTTTTCACTCCTCTTCGCTCTGGCCCTGCTGAAACACAAGTAAATTGAATAGATTTGCTAGTTTGCGCACCACCTTTTTAGAAAAAATTACGTCACGAACAAATTACGGGACTTCTTATTAATATTACTGTAAATACATTGTCGACACGATAAGGGGAGACGACTACATTTATTTCGAATTTTTGTCGTGACGTCATATGTGAGATTCGACGAGTTCGTCACATTACCCTACTCGTCACATTACCCTACACTCCCCTACTTAAAAGTTTGGTAAATCTGTTTCATCGAGTATTACTATAAAAGAGTAGATGTCGATTTGCGTCATGTTCCCCCAGCCCAAACCAAAAGACCCAAAATTCTGGAAAAAATTGGGTCTGAATCGTGTGTTAGAGGAGGCTCCTAAGGACTCCCAGGACTCTCGAAAAATGCGAAATTGCTTGATTTAAACATCAACCATTCCCACAGTTTTCAACCAAACAAGTTGATATTTTTATTTTAAGCTTTATTTGTGGAAATCTTTGAAAGCCCAGAAGATAAGCCCCAACCGACTTCCGGTTGGGGCACTTAATTAATTTTTCCGCACCGATTATGCGATCGGATCCGTTTTTTGTTTATTGTATGGAGCTATGCCATACAATCAGTAAGGTATTTTTATTTTTTTTGGGACCCACGGTTGTTATACCCTTGCAGAGGGTATTATAATTTCAGTCAGATATTGTAACGCAGTGAAAGAGACGTTTCCGACCACATAAAGTATATATATTCTTGATCAGTACCAATAGCCGAGTCCAACTAGCCATGTCCTTCTGTCCGTCTGTCCGTCTGTCCGTCTGTCTGTCTGTCCGTTTCTATGCGAACTAGTCTCTCAGTTTTAAAGCTATCGCAATGAAACTTTCCCAAAAGTCTTCTTTCTATTGCAGGTAGTACATATGTCGGAGCGAGCCGGATCGGACCACTATATCTTAAGGCTCCCATACGAATAGTCAAACAAATATAACAAAAAAATTCATTGTAACTTTGCAGGAAGTAGGCGTTTTGATATCTGACAACTTAAAAAGGTATTTCTTTTATCTGCAAGGGTATATAAGCTTCGGCTGGCCGAAGCTAGCTTCCTTTCTTGTTTTATATGATTTTTGTTGTGATCAGGATCACTAGCCGAG
>JBAMCF010000361.1:0-22883 GCA_037075285.1 Drosophila lutescens
GAAAGGAAGCTAGCTTCCAGCCAAGCTTATATACCCTTGCAGATAAAAGAAATACCTTTTTAAGTTGTCAGAAATCAAAACGCCTACTTCCTGCAAAGTTACAATGAATTTTCTTATATTTGTTTTATTATTCGTATGGGAGCCTTAAGATATAGTGGTCCGATCCGGCTCGCTCCGACATATGTACTTCCTGCAATAGAAAGAAGACTTTTGGGAAAGTTTCATTGCGATAGCTTTAAAACTGAGAGACTAGTTCGCATAGAAACGGACAGACGGACAGACGGACCGACGGACAGACGGACCGACGGACAGACGGACCGACGGACAGACGGACATGGCTAGATGGACTCGGCTATTGGTGCTGATCAAGAATATATATACTTTATGTGGTCGGAAACGTCTCCTTCACTGCGTTACAAAATCTGACTGAAATTATAATACCCTCTGCACCCATGAATACTTGAAAGATTGATATGTTTTTCATATCAAATGGGACATATTTATGGTATTTCTTATGGTAATAAATGCATTTCTTGTGTGATTCGCCGCGATAACACTGCCATTATATTTTATTTAATGTTATTGTTTATTTAATTTTGCAAATGGTTAGTATGTATAATTCAATTATATTTAGATGTTTCATTAACTGGCATTTGTTTACTTTTTAGAAACTGGAATGCGATCTTCGGGGGTCTGTAAAGACGCCATTGACCGCATGAGCCGGACCTCGGGACCCCCTGTGAAATGGCTGACCAGGATGCCAAATTGGGCAAGATGTACGGCCCCCGATTAGCTGGGAGTCATCTAAAGAAGAAGGACTCTGGGCGCTAAGCAAAACGAGATACTTGTGGAGTACGGATTCAGAGTGATCAGCGCTCTTTTATAGCTAAGTTCTCGATACATGTTAATTATTCCAATATTTGTAAAATAAATTATTTATTTGAATTTACTAAGGTTTTGGACTTCATTTAATTACAATAAGCTAAATAAATAAAATAAATTTATATTAGGTTGTCAAAAAAGTCTTGCGGTATTTTCGCTAGTTGACGCTGTATGCGCGTAGTTCTTGTTTTATTCGTCGCATCTGGTCATAATATATTGGGTTGGCAAGAAAGTCATGTCGTTTTTTTCAATATTTTCAAAGATGATTTATTTATATCAGGACTTATAATTAATCAATTACGTATTGGCCGTTTTGTTCGACCACTAATGACCATCTCTCGGGCAGATGCATAATTCCGCGCTCGAAGAACTTTGGTCTTTTCCAGCAAAGAATCGAAACAAGTGGTTTTCGACAGCCTCATCTGAATCAAAGTTTTTACCATTCAAAGAGTTTTGAAGAGAGCGAAACAAATGGTAATCTGAAGGTGCTAAGTCCGGACTATAAGGTGGATGTGGTAGCACTTCCCAATTCAGCTCCGTTAATTTTTGCCGAGTGACCAAAGATGTGTGGGGCCTAGCGTTGTCATGCTGAAAGACTATACCCTTGCGATTAGCTAGTGCCGGCTCCTTTTCTTTAATTTTTTCCGCCAAATTGGATAGCTGGCGACAGTACACATCTGAATTGATGGTTTCATTCCGTCCCAGCAGCTCAAAGTGCACTACACCCTTCCAATTCCACCAAACAGACAGCATAACTTTCCTCTGCTGGATATCGGCCTTTGATGTGGCTTGGGCTGGCTCATCTTTCTTGCTCCACGATCTTTTTCGTTGGACATTATTGTAAACAAGAGAGAACGCTATAGTCGGGTTGGTGTCCCGACTATCTAATACCCGTCACTCAGCTAAAGGGAGTGCGAACGCTGTACTCGGGTTGGTGTCCCGACTATCTATTGGGGCTAAAGGGAGTGCGAGGGAGATAGATATATGAACAATTTTGATTGCGTATAACTTTTTAATGAATGGTCCGATTTGAAAAATGTCTTCTACATTTCGATAGGTATTGATAAACACAATAAAACTGCATTTTTACTTTTCCGAAATATTGAAATTTTTAAAATCGTATATAAGCGATTGTGGGCGTTAGAGGGGGCGTGGCACCCTTTTGAAACAAACTTGCGCTGCGTAGGAACTCCTAGAATCTGCATGCAAAACGCCAATCTTCTAGCTTTTATAGTTTCCGAGATCTCAGCGTTCATACAGACAGACAGACGGACAGACGGACAGACGGACAGACAGACAGACGGACAGACAGACGGACAGACGGACATGGCTAGATCGACTCGGCTAGTGATCCTGATCAAGAATATATATACTTTATAGGGTCGGAAACGTTTCCTTCTAGCTGTTACATACTTTTGCACGAATACAATATACCCTTTTACTCTACGAGTAACGGGTATAACAACCCACTTTTCGTCGCCAGTATTGATCCGCTTCAAAAAAGGATCGTTTTTAATCCGTTGCAGCAGAGAATGGCATACGCTTAGTTAGGTGAATTTCCTTTAAGTTATGCGGAACCCAAACATCAAGCTTGTTTACGTAGAAAAGTTTCTTCAAATGGTTTTCAACCGTTGTATGCGACACACTGAGCTTCTCTGACATCTCCCGCGTTGAATAACGCCGGTTTTCATCCAGCAAAGCCTGAATTTGTTCGTTAAAAACGGCCGATGGTCGACCAGAACGTGGGGCGTCTTTAACACCAAAATCTCCAAGCCTGAATTTGGCAAGCCAGCGCTGACATTGGCGATCACTCATGGCATCTTTACCATACACTTCGCGCAATTTTTCGCGAGCTTCGACCGCTTTTTTTCCTTTTCGGAAATAAAAAAGCAAAATATGCCGAAAATGCTCACTTTGATCCTCCATGTTTAATTTGCTATAGCTTCCACAAATGTTATCGAAAAATTACCAAATTTTCATTGATAGTACCTAAGACAATAAGCTTTAAAACGATACCAAAAAGTGTGACCCTGGTGCTCGATTAGTCGTAAATAAATTAGATTAAAAACGATCACTAAAAATAACATGACTTTCTTGCCCACCCAATACCTTTTTGGAAAGCTCATTTGACGCGCTAACACGTGTTTGATTGATTGTCTTTTCTTTTAAGTCGTTCGTGAGTTATAGCGTCGCAATCATGCAGCAAAATAAAGGGAAAATACGGCATATTTTACAGTACTACTACGATAAAGGCAAAAATGCATCTCAAGCCGCCAATAAAATTTGTGCACTTTATGGACACGATACCGTTTCCATTTCCACCGCACAACGATGGTTTCACCGTTTTCGATCTGGTGCAGAGGTGGTCAAAGAAGGAAGTCCTGTCGTAGAAAATTGCGATAAAACCGGCATAGTAGCATCGGTCAAGAGCTTGGCTTAAGTCGTCAAGCCGTTATAAACCATTTCAAGAAGCTTTGAGTCACTTAAAACGTCGATGTAAAAAAACAAAAAAATAATATAATAAAAATACCGCAGGACTTTTTTGACAACCCAATATAATGAGATGAAAAACCGTATCGCTCTGATATGAAAACCATATCCATCTCGTATGAAAGAAAATCAGTTTGATGTGAAAAAATATCATTCTGGTACACAGAGATTCTGACGTTCTCATCTGAGTTGAAAATGTTCTTAAAAATAGAAAGGCCTGTTTCAAGTTCAAAATGTTATAAATGTGCTTGAATTAAGTTGAATTGGTTTTTAAAATCTAGTTGAGCTTAAAATGTTCTTGAAATAAGAACGAATCTTAATTATTTTAGCACATGGTTCTTAAATCAAATCGATTTTGTTCTCAAAAACCACAATATCTCAAAATGTTCTTAGTTTGAGAACGAAAAGGACTAAAGAAAGAACAAAAATTAAGTTGCATTTCAACTTAAAATGATTCAAAACTCTATTCTCTAATTTTTGTTGATTTCCTAGAACGCGTTCGTCTTATAGATAATTCCCAACTGGGTCTAGCCCTTTATGAACCAAGGCCAAGTCAGATTCTGAGACTTTAAGAATTTTTTTCTGGCTTAAGTCTTTAATAAACTTCCACACTAGCTGGAAGTCAAGTGCAACCCACTCCTTTATAAGGTGTAGGATGAAGTCACTTTTGGAAAAGGCAATTGGACAACTACCCTTTTAAATCAAACTCAATATGCTATAGAATTGAGAGCAAAATGTTCTGCAAATAGAACAAATGAACTTATTTTTGTATCCATTTGATTTAAAACTGTTCTTGAATTAAGGACAAAACAAAAAAATCAACTTGAAAATAGAACGAAATGAACTTAATGTCGGATTTTTAGCTAACACCATTTCGTTCTGATGTTGAGAACATTCGACTCGAAATGAGAACATTTGTGCTTACCCGGTTTTTAAGAACGAATGTTCTTAATTTAAGTGCAATGTTCTTGGATTTTTTTCTCTGTGTCCTACATTTCCCATAATTTTGTAGCAAAATTTGATATGTGTGCATAACAATCTGTTATGAAAATGCCACATTAATATGTTCGAAAATACCAATTTGGTATGTTCGATAATATAATTTTGGTATGACCACATATGGACCCAAAATTAATATGGAAAAATACCCTTTGTAAGCACGAGAACATTCGTTCTTAAAAACCGGGTAAGCTCGATTTGGGATCAATATGAGAACAAAACGTTACGAAGAGAAAAGTTTAAATATGTTTAAAACCACTTTTTAATAAATTTAGACGACTGATTTGAATAAGTGAGATTACTTATTGAGTTCCACAATGTAAATACCGCTAATTTAACTTGATTCAAGCCATCAAACCAACATTAACTTACAAAATTTCGTTCTCCTTTTAAGAACATTTTCAACTCAAACACCCAGAAAACGAACGTTCTTAAAGCAATACCGAATAGTACTTGAAATTTGTAATACATTCGTTCTTGAAATAAGAACTAGTCGTTCTTAAATATAACAAGAGAGAACGCTATAGTCGACTATACTTCGACTATAAGATACCCGTTACTCAGCTAAAGGGAGTGGGAGAGAGATGAATATATGCACGCGTCAAAGCTACTAGCGCCATCTAGTGGCTGTTTCATTTTTTGCTCATAACTTGTTAATTGATTGTCCGATTTTAAAAAATTTCTTCTTCATTTCGATAGGTATTAATAAACACGACAAAATGGCATTTACACTTTTACAAAATCTGTCAAAGTGTCGGCGCCAGGCTTTTTTACAGTCATTTATGGCGATTGTTGGCGTACGAGGGGGCGTGACGCTTTGATGAAACAAACTTGCGCTGCGTAGGAAGCCCAAGAATATGTGTGATTATTCCCAACCTTCTAGCTTTTGTAGTTTCTGAGATCTCAGCGTTCATCTGGACGGACAGACAGACGGACAGACAAACATGGCTAAATCGACTCGGCTAGTGATCCTGATCAAGAATATATATACTTTATAGGGTCGAAAACGCTTATTTCTACCTGTTACATACTTTTGCACGAATACAATATACCCTTTTACTCTACGAGTAACGGGTATAAAAATTAAACCAGAAAAGGCGAAAAGCAGCTGTTAGGGGCGCCAGGACAATGAAATTTTGTAAATAAAGATACCGACATCGAATCCTCTTCGCGACAAGTCCTCTAGTTCAATTTTTAAAATTTGTTTTTTGTTTTTTTGGTAAAAATCTTTAAATTGGATTTGTTTTAGTTTTTAAAACCCTTAAAAATTTTTTTTAACATAAATAAATAGAATTTGTAAGCTAGCCCTTTCGTCGAGAGTACTTGTGCCTTTTTTAGTCAACGCATTTTAAAAAGCGTGCGTGGTCGAGTTGGTTAAGGTAAGACGTCTGTCTGCAATGCGAGTGGTCGTGGGTATAAACCGAGGTAAGTGTTTTTGTACCTATCACTTTAAATCATTACTAAAAGTTTTTTCTGAATATAAATTATGTTAAAAGCATGTTAAGTTAAATAAATAATGTTGTTAAGTTAAACATTTTAAGTACAAAAGTACTAAAATTAAAAATTTTTCATTCTTAAATTTAGAATTTTTGTACTTAAAACAATCTTATGTCGTACTTATTTCAATAACGTTCGTTCTCAAATTCTTACTTTCGGTCTTGAATTAGTCGTACTTGATTTAAAATTCTTGGATCAAGAAATTTCGTGCTTACCTAACTTTTGATACCGTTTGTACTTGATTTGATATCGAAAAGTACGAATTTTTCCCTGAGTGAAGGCTTCTTCTCTGTGTTGGGACTAACGATACAGAGGGCTTCTTACGCAGCGCGAATTTGATTCAGCAGAGCGCCACGCCCACTCTAACGCCCACAATCGCTTTAAAGGTCCTTAAAATAAGCCTTGCGCCCACATTATTACAGATTTTGAAAAGGTATAAATGCCACTTTGTTGTGTTTATGAATACCTATTGAATACCTAATGTATCGAAATTTTTAAATCGGTGCATTCATAAAAAAGGGATGAAAAAATAGTACAATTTCCGCTATATGGCGCGACATCAAGACGTCTACCTCTATCGCACTCATTTAGCTGAGTAACGGGTATTTGATAGTAGAGGCACTCGTTCTGTCTTGTTTTTATTATATTGTACTTACATTTTTTTTTCGGCTTGCTTAATATATTTTCCAAGACTAGACTAGATAGGACTAGATGTATTTATTTTAATAGGAAAATAATTTCGGGGTATCCTTTAAGTCGGGAAACTTAAATTGTGCATTCCTTTTCGGTTTTTAGTGCCCCTTTTGATATTTTTGTTGTTGTTGCATGTGTCAACGCCCATGTCCAATGCAGAAGTTTCGTTTGGGGGAAGCTTTTGGCGGCGCTGGCATTTTTACAACTATAATGGGCAGGCACACATACGACCGCCTGCCAACGGAGCCCATTCCGGAGTCCTGCAGCCATTCCCCAGTTCCCAGCTCGCCATCCAGCCACCGCGTATCCCGATATGCCCTCGACATGAGATATCGAATGGCTTCGATGCAGGCGAGCCCGTGGCTCCTTCAACGTTTCTCCCAACGAATGAATGCCTGTTAAATATTTATGAGTATCGAAATGTTGCCTCAATGCATATTATAACAAATGAAACGTCAATTTCATGCGAAAAATGCAAACAGAATTGACATCCCAAGGATGGCTGCTGTACGCCGACACCACCAGCCGGAAAAGGAGCTGGACCTCGACCAGTCCCAGTCCCAGTCCCAGGCACAGTTCCAGTCCGAAACCGAATCCGGTCACAATCTAGGCAGAAAGAAAAGCAGTTGGGTGGCTCGAGTCGGGCCTATGGGCATTGGGTAGGTGGGTGTCCACCTCGTTCGTTCTGACTCGCTTCCTATAGGAGGTATACCTCCGGCTCCGCCTTGCGTCGTCCTTCGTTTTCTGCACAATTTCATTATGGAATTTCATGCAGGGGCCCAGAGGACTGCAGCACATTCAATTTGGAGGCTCAAGTGGAGTTCGTCCACATAAAACATACATTTCATGGACTTTTGGAGTAGATAATGGGCTATGACAGACATTCGCCCACAAAGGGCGCTCCGTCTGAAGGCAAATTGTGGAATGGAATTCCTCAGCTGGGAGTTTTGCTGAAATAATATTATTTTGTTGGAGATTCAGCCTAAATCAAGCGAAAACTCATTAGCAAAGAGAGTCTCAAGAAGCGTAACAAAACAGAAAGGGAATACGGTTACAACTGCATAGCGTAACCGGCGCGTTTCAGCTATTGGCCACGCCCAAGCCCAAGTCCAGACGGCTAATTTGCGCTGGAGCAATAAAAATTGTTTATTGAAACGTAAAAAGTGAGCGCGAGAAAAAATTCGAAATACTCTCCTCCTGTTTTCCCCGCGTTCCCATATATTTGTTCAGCCGGAGTAGTCTGAATTTAATTAAAAATGCAAGCACAATCTATCTGCCTGCTTTTCACCAGCTGCAGAGTAGCCGGGCACAGTACACTTGAACTGTCATGGCAGTGCAGACGCAATAATTTTCATGTTAGATGCCGAAAGCGTGCAAAATGTTTTTCAACTATCAGACAATAGGCCCGAAAGGACAATGGAAGGGAGAGGTACAAAGGGAGCGGCTGGGGGAAAGTTGGCCCATCACCGGCATAAACTTTGTTCTGCGGACAAAGGCGGAGGGACTCCCCGCTGCAAGGTGTTGTCTCGTGTGCGACAGAGACAAAATCAACAGTTTATAAATAATAATTTTCCTCGCCAGCTCACAGGTCCTTCTGTCGTCACTGGGAAAGCAGCCAACACACGGCGGCCGAGTAGGAATAGCATTAGGGGGAGCGAAAGGGTCGAGCATCAAGGACACCTTTTCCTCGCCCTTTCTCAAAACTAACAATAAGCACAGCACAACAACAGCAAAGTGCGCAAAGGAGGAAGTCGGGGAGTTGCTTGAGAAATGCCACCGGCAGTTGATGAAGTGCCGACAGCCAGCCGTTGCAATGAAGTTGGCACGTCCTTCCACCACCCACATCCACCACCCACCTGCCTCTTTAAGGACGGTCACACCTGTCTCTTTGGGATCTTTACCGTTTGTCTGCCCACTTTTCATTGTTTTAATTGTTTGTCATTCGTGCCCCTCGCCCTCGGACCCTTTACTTGGTAAATTTACGACACAAATTTTACTTTTGTTTGGCTTTTGTGTAGCTCCCTGGGTCTCGGCTCGCTTGAGTTCTTGTCGTCAATCTCAGGGGCAGTTAATTCAATTAGGCATATTTATTTATGATAGTCCCGTGAGAGTTGGTGCTTTCTTGTTCCAATCTGATTTCGCCACGTTATTAATGGCCGCCCATTTAGATGGGGAATTATCAGCTGATGCCATTTCAGTTAAATCGTATCATAGCCCTGTATGTTCTCATGAGCACGCCAAACGAAGCCTCCATTTTGAGGACGAGCCCTGCCAATCGAGCTCTAACGCCATCAGAGGACGGGGAATTGTGTTTCTGCCGAGCCGAAAAAAACTGAGCGTTGTTTGCGGCTCTACTGCCATGGACCAGTTATTGTCAACAGGATGCGGCAAATATGCCACTTTTATGGCACGCTTCCGCATCCGGTTCCCGCCAGCGGAGGTGGCTCCTTACTACATGGTTGCTCGGCGCCCAGGGGACTCGGGTGGGCATCGGGACAGGTAACAGGGAAGGAGGCAGGAGGCAGGAGCCAGGAGGCGACCTGCGGCAGGCAGCGGAGCGGATATAGTTGGTAAATTACGATGGCAACCTGTGCAAGTGCGCCATGCAAATCGCAAAAACGCAAGTGCCAGCGCTCTGGCTGCACTCGGGCCACTTGGCCCAGCAGACAAGGTGGAAAATGAACTGCGAGCGAGCAAACAAGGCTGCGCGAATGCCCTTCGCAGAGCGCTCCCTGCCAACTTTCAGCTCGCAACGCTCCGGGTCTGAGTGGCCGCACTCGCAGCTGCATCGATAAGTTTTGAAATTTGGCTTGGAAATCTCAAGGAGCCACCTCGCCTCGCAACCGGCCCGCTGAGGCGATGAGGCTGAGAGGCCAAAGCCCCGCTGTGTAGAGTGTGTATGGTGTGTAACGGCAATGCCACCTAGGACGCCTTTCCCAAATGGCAAACTATCGATAGCAACAGTTGCAGTTAGTGCGGCACGGCAGCGGGTGCATGGGTTTGCTGCAGCTGGCGGTGCGGCATTCTTAAGTTTTACGTGTGGCACGTGCACCTAACGGGGGCAGCCGAGGGTGCCGGAATGCAAAGCTGCCTAGCTGAATCTGAGACTGAAACTACGACGTGCGTCCTGGCGGACTCTTTTTCTTTTTTCATCACTTTCAACAGCGCGTAAAACTAAAGGAAAACTGTCAGCCCGGAAAAGCGGAGTGGGTGAGCGGGATGGTTGGTCGGCTGGGGCGTGGTGGCACTTTAAGCTGTGGCATCCACGAGTTACAGGCCGCGGCAATCAGAGCAGCTGCGTAAGTGCAGCGACATTCCCATCTGCGATGATGATTGGAATTGTAAGCCACTGCGGCGCCTTTTTTGAGGCGGAGGGCAGGATTTGCCCGCTTCACCCAGAGGAGGTAAGGTGAGATTCTATTGACAGGAGCCAGATGATAGCCGATCGAGCCACATTATGATCGCCCACGAACCGATGCCCTCACGTTGCAACTTCTTTCCATCACCACTCACTTATGCACGTCATATCCTGCTGCTGGGCACGTCCCGGGGACTCAATTCCAGCACTTGTGCCTCTAGTTGCAGGTCAAGTGGCCAGGACATTACAAAGCGATTGACCGGAAGAGGACACGGCACGCACGCAAGACACTTGCGGCCGCCTGAGACGGGAAAGTTTGCCGACGAGCAGCAGGCTTCAAGTTGCAGCCGTCAAGGAGAGGAAGGTCCTGTGGCAGAGATTCGAAGCGTCGAGCAAACACTCCGCCCGGCGACTGTTGTGGCAAGTAGCAAGTGGCAAGTGGCAAGTGGTGTTGCCAAAAGCCGGGTCCGAGGGATCGTTAGGAGATGCGACAGCACGGGCCTTAAAGTTCGGGCAAAGTTCGTACGCCACGGCATGCTGCAGTGAATGCGCTTAAATTATGCGGCATTCATAATGCAACAGAGTCGAGGATGTGCCGTCCTCTTTGACATATTCCTTCCAGAAGCTGCTGCTAAAACTTGCCAACAGGCGGGGGGCGAGAGCCGGGGCCTTAAATTTTATGCACATTCCCACACACATGGCATACACATTCGCATCTGGATGACTGCTCCTGGTGCCCGCTTAAGCCCAAGTTAATGCCAAGGCTTCTGGCCCATTATTTCAGCGAATTTTCTGCTGCACATAAAAGTGCTAGTTGCCGCTGTTTCCATCTCCGGCTCCTCAGCCATCCAGCCAACGGCGCCTTTTTTGGCTTTTTCATATTCTGTTTTATTTAAGAACTTTCCAAGGCAATGGCAAAGTCAAAACATTTATTTAAAGTTCAAAGTTTCCTCCTCTTATTTTATTTTACGGCTCTTTGGTGCACTCGCTGCGCTCGCATATTAAAGCTCTTCCGCCCAGCTTAGAGCCAAACAGCGCCGCGAAGCCATTAGGAGAATTTCGCGCAGATAAAATGATCAAATTTGTAGCAGCGAGGAAGTTCCGTTGAAGTTCCTCAAGCCAACGGAGCTGCATATTTGATTTATAATAAACAGTGCATTGTTTGCCCAGCGCGACCGCCGACCGATGACAAATACAGTGTGCATGCCCAGGAAGTAGCTGTATCTGCGGAGTGTCCTCCCTGACCATGTCCCCATGGACATGCATTGTTGCAATGAAAACCTAATCTATTTTTGATGAATCGCAATTGTAAATTTCAACAATGGCTGTGAACCCAACGCTTCAAAGAGCTTCGGCGAATTATTGTGCACAAAATATACATGGCCATATTTGTGCAGGGCTTTGTTCGATGCCCTGCGATTTGAGTTCGGTTACATTGGCTATTTAGAGGCTTTCGGCCTGAGGGCTCACTGAATAGAGTATCAATGCGGGCTGCTAGCAGAAAGTTGACTTGTTGCCCTTACTCCGGGGCTTTCTGTGTTGCTCGCCAAATTCGGCTCCATAATGCAATTGAAATGCTCGGCCTTACATATGTGTATTGTATCCGTATTGTTGTCTGTTGTTGGGATACTAGTCGCCCTCTATTGATGATGATGCGCTGATGCAGATGCCGGACTGATTTCGTATGCACAAAAACGGTCGAGTGGTAGATAGAAATTGTCATCAATAAAATAAATTGGTGTATTATTTTCATTGAATTTTTTTGATAACGCGCCCTTGCACAGTGGTACCTTTTCAAGAACTCGGGTTTCGATTAAAGTTCAATTTATTAGCTAATGTGCATGAAACGTTAACTTATGCCAGTGGCGATGACGGTTAGGCGTCGCTAGAATCAATATAACCGGCTGGTTTATTTTATTTTATTATTTACTTTTAAAATTATCCTAGCGCCACAAGTTGGAACTTATATTTATAGCGCTAGTCACGACTCGACAATTTCAGCTGTCCTATAAATGCAATACTGTAGGAATACTTATACAACTTTCTGCACTCATAACAAAAAAAAAGAAATCTTAAAAACAAGAAATGTTATTCTGGTTTTAGGAAAATTATATTTTAGAAAGGCGCCTTTAGAACAAGAAAAAATCATTCTTATCATTCTTTTTGTTTGAAAAAATGTTATTTCTTAAAATAAGAAAAAATATTTCAGAGAAGATTTTAAATTTTAGAAAGTCTTTGAAAGTAATTTTAATAAGTGTGGCATGTGAAATTGTTTTTCGTTTGTCTGACTAAATTAACGAAAAATAAAATTGCTGCTTACAATGTTCTCCCAGTACAGACATCGATGGAAATGTATTGCATAAAACATGAAGTTAGTGAGTGCATCATTTTGGATGCGTGATGCATGGAGGGTACGGAAGAATCATACAAGCTGGGTCAATTATGTGGAAATTATGAATGTTTGTGAAAATTGCAACTGATAGCAGGAAAAAGAGACAGACAAATAAATGTGGGATACTTATACACTGAGTAAGGGGATTACACTGACTATAATTTAATAAGCATAATCAACAAAAAACAAGAGTGTACGCTATAAACGAGTACTTCGACTATCAGATACCCGTTACTCAGCTAAAGCTAAGTGCGAGGGAGATAGAGATATGCAGTCGTCAAAGCTACTGGCTCCATCTAGCAGCCGTTACTGGTTCCATCTAGTGGCCATTTCATTTTTTGCTCATAACTTTTTAATAAATTGTCCGATTGTAAAGTTCTTCCACATTTCGATAAGAATAAGTATATAAGTATATATAAACACAACAAAATGGTATTTTACAAAATCTGTAAATATGTGGGCGCCAGGCTGTTTTAAAAGTCCTTTAACGCGATTGTGGGCGTGGCGCTTGGATGAAACAAACATGCGCTGCGTAGGAAGCTCAAGAATATGGGTGATTAATCCCAACCTTCTAGCTTTTGTAGCTTCCGAGATCTAAGCGTTCATGCGGACAAACAGACAGACGGACAGACAGACATGGCTAGATATACTCGGCTAGTGATCCTGGTCAAGAATATATATACTTTATACACAGAGAAAATTATCAAAAGTTTTAGGTGCAAAATAAGAGGTGAAACATTTTAAAAACGCGTCATACAAATTTAATTTTACTTTGCATTTTTAAAACGTTTTCATTTTTATTTTTAAAACGTTTTTATATTAGAACGGCACCTAAAACGTTGTATAATTTTCTCTGTGTAGGGACCGAAAATATCAGTTATGTTTATACTCTTGTTTGTTTTGTACCCTATGTTTGCAATGCAGTAAAGGAGGCGTTTCCGACCACATAAAGTATATATATTCTTGATCAGCACCAATAGTCGAGTACATCTAGCCATGTCTGTCTGTCGGTCTGTCCGTTTTTATGCGAACTAGTCTCAGTTTTAAAGCTATCGCGATGAAAATTTCCCAAACGTCTTTCTATTGCAGGTAGTTTCTTGTTTTATTTAAATTCAAAAAAATCGTACGCTTAGGATAATATCAAAAACTGAGAACAAAAACAAGAGAGAACGCTATAGTCGGGTGCCCCGACAATCAGATACCCGTTACTCAGGTAAAGGGTGTGCGAGGGAGATGGAGATAGAAACTTTGAACACGCATAACTTTTTAACGAATGGTCCGATTTGAAAAATTTCTTCTACATTTCGATAGGTATTGATAAACACAATAAAACTGCATTTTTACTTTTCCGAAATATTGAAATTTTTAAAATCGTATATAAGCGATTGTGGGCGTTAGAGGGGGCGTGGCACCTTTTTGAAACAAACTTGCGCTGCGTAGGAACTCCTAGAATCTGCAGGCAAAATGCCAATCTTCTAGCTTTTATAGTTTCCGAGATCTCAGCGTTCATACAGACAGACGGACAGACAGACGGACAGACGGACATGGCTAGATCGACTCGGCTAGTGATCCTGATCAAGAATATATATACTTTATGGGGTCGGAAACGCTTCCTTCTAGCTGTTACATACTTTTGCACGAATACAATATACCCTTTTACTCTACGAGTAACGGGTATAATCATAAAACCAATTTAATACAGCAAATGAGATTTTGTGACGTCATTGAAAGTTAAGGTTTACCCTTTTTTTATCTTTTTGAGGCGTGCATAACGAAATTTTTATTTGTTTTTACTGTTCATAATTTCTAAATTTACTTAGGTAAAAAATTGTAGTTTCCGAGATTTCAGCGTTCATACAGACGGACAGATAGACAGACGGACAGAAAGACACGGCTAGATCGACTCGGCTAGTGATCCTGATGAAGTATATATGCTTTGTAGGGTCAGAAACGCTTCCTTCTCCCTGTTACATACTTTTTCACGAATACAATATACCCTTATACTTTACGAGTAACGGGTATAAAAATACTTTCCCCAAGAAAAGCCTTTACGACATCTTGCAAAATTTGATAGCTACTTGTTCAGGGCAGCACATACGAGTTAGACCAATTCAGCCAGTAAGATCCCAAATATTGAGCTTTCGTGAAGAATTCTTTATCCTTAAAAAGAATAGAAGTCGACCAGGAGAGCTTTACCGAAAACGAAAACTGTCTTTCGAAAAATCGTTGGATTGAGGTGTTTAATATCAAACACGCTGCGGAATTTCCACAGGTATCTCAAAACTTGGTAATATTACCGATAGAGATTCTAGCGATTATGAGCCGGAATGTAAATATCCGTCCAACCATCCAAGGATACGA
Source organism: Drosophila lutescens (assembly GCA_037075285.1). Lineage (NCBI taxonomy): Eukaryota > Metazoa > Arthropoda > Insecta > Diptera > Drosophilidae > Drosophila > Drosophila lutescens. The sequence goes on from JBAMCF010000361.1 coordinate 14,673, forward strand.
AAATATGAAATGCCAAAGGAACTATAAAATAAGTTTATTACTCCCGCTTCACAACACAACTTTCTATTTTTTTTTTTTCGTAATTAGTAATCTAACATTATTTCTAATACCATATTGTTCTGAAAATGGTTATTGAAATGTTAATTATGCGTCTCTGTCTTAGCCGGTTTTTGAACCGGGCCCCTCTCGCATCGGAGTCAGACGCCTTACCCATTGAGCCATCGTGCCGTGTTACGCGCGATTGTATTAGTTCAAGATACATATGAAGTTAGCTCGTTCTAACATGCTCCAATTTAAAATGCAACTTTGGACAATATGTATGGGGAAATATTTATTTGCTAATGTTTACTACTTATTTAAAATCATACGTTTTAAAATTTGTATGGGTAAAAATTGTTATAAAATGTTTTGTATTAGAATGGTATTTTAAAACGACATTTTAAAAAATCGTATTTTCTCTTTGAAATATTAATAAAGATGACTTTTAGCACGCAGTGGACTTTTCAAGATGCTGGAATATATTTCCGTAGATAAATCGGATCTAGTCCAATTTGCTAAAGAGCAAGTATAAGTGGGGCAAAAAAAAAGGAGATTACATAGGTACACAGCCAAAAGTTTCCACGAACCATTTTTAGTTTTGCACGATATTTGGGTGCTCCTGAGTAAATTTCCTATACAAACTATACAAAATATTCACGATATCTCTGATGGAAAAAGAATTCTAAAAATTAAAATTTAAATGGAACTAATTTTTTTTATGCATGGAATCTGCAGTCCACTGTTTGCTTTAATTTCGGTTTAAAGCATTTCCATGAGGATATTTTATTGGATTTATTCATGCGCGGATCCACGGGCGGTGATATGGTTAAAATATATTACCCCCCACTCCACACTATTCGAAATGACCAATTTTTATAGCCGTTACTCGTAGAGTAAAGGGTATATTGTATTCGTGCAAAAGTATGTAACAGCTAGAAGGAAGCGTTTCCGACCCTATAAAGTATATATATTCTTGATCAGGGTGACTAGCCGAGTCGATATAGCCATGTCCGTCTGTCTGTCCGTCTGTATGAACGCTGAGATCTCGGAAACTACAAAAGCTAGAAGGTTGAGATTTCCCACACATATTTTTGGGCTTCCTACGCAGCGCAAGTTTATTTCAACCGAGCGCCACGCCCCCTCTAACGCCCACAATCGCCCACTAACGACTTTAAAATGTGTCTGGCGCCCACACCTTTAAAGATTTCCAAAAAGTATAATTGCAATTTTTTTGTGTATATTTATACCTATCAAAATGTAGAAGACATTTTTCAAATCGGACCATTCATTAAAAAGTTATGCGCAATAAAAAAAATTGTATATATCTATCAAACTGGTTAGTAAAAATATATTTTGACTTAAAAACATCGATTTTATTTGTTCCGCTCTGTCTCCTGCTCTTGGTAGCAATCTTTTTATATGTGTTAAAACCATTGCAAATACATGCCAAGCCAATAAAAATGTCCATTTTTATTCAAAAACATCGAGAAACTTCGGTGTTTTTTGACATCAACATCGAAAACATCGATGTTGTTTGACATAAACATCGAAAAATCGATATTTCTCCACCTCTACTAATCATGCTTAAATTAAGTTTGAATTCTACTTATGCAATGTATGAAATATAAAAAAAAATTTGAGAATTTTAAAAATGTAATGAAAGTTGCACAGCATTCGGAAAACCAAAAATACATAAGTACTTTTATTTTCATCACTATGGACGGCATTCCACGTAGTGACGAATCGCACCGAGGAGACTACTATATATAGCCGCAGATTTAAAAATCTGCTACGAAAGTCCGATCGAAACAAGTAAACAAAAAGTATTATTATTGACTTTAAATTTTGATACTAAGACTTAAGAAGTTAATGTGAAATAAAAAAAATTTGAAAAATTACTGGTGAGAAGAAGAACCCAATGAACTTTTTATTTAATTTTCCGTTTTCCCTTAAAAAAAAACATGCGTCGATCGCGACCAATTTTGTTCAAATCGGATTATCCATTCAAAAGTTATGAATTTTTTAAGATTTTTTGATCATTTTAAAATTGAGACCTTTTTTATGTTTCGGGGACCTGTTTTTTTGTGAAGCATAAAGCAGCTTGAGTTGTAAAACTTTTGTTCTACCTCTTTTTGAAAAACCCGCTTGTTTGGGGGGAAATAGTTAGAAAAAGCTAAATTTTCTACGCCTGCAGTTTCAAAGGGAATTTTCATACAATAGTTTCGAAGTTGTAGTTAAAAAATGTTTTTTTTAACAGTTTTTGGCGGTTTTTTCAATTCTGATCCCAACTGTTTCTGACTTACCACAGTATAGTCCAGGAAAACTCGCGTTCATTATAAGGAATCAAAGAGTGCAACTCGATCCCACCAGCCAGAAAATAGTGACATTTGAATTAAGCTAAATTTCGTTTTTCACCATCTCCCAATGTGGTATTCACATTTAAAACAAGAGGGAACGCCATAGTCGTGTGGCCCGACTATCAGATACCCGTTACTCAGCTAAAGGGAGTGCGAGGGAGATGGAAATATACAACTTTGATCGCGCATAACTTTTTAACGAATGGTTCGATTTAAAAAATTTCTTCTACATTTCAATAGGTATTTATAAACACAACAACACTGCATTTTTACTTATTCGATATTTCTAAAGGTGTGGGCGCCAGACACCTTTTAAAATCGTTTAAGGCGATTGTGGGCGTTAGAGGGGGCGTGGCCCTCGGCTGAAATAAACTTGCGCTGCATAGGAAGGTTAAGAATATGTGTGGGTAATCCCAAATTTCTAGCTTTTGTATTTTCCGAGATCTCAGCGTTCATAAAGACGGACAGACAGATAAACAGACAGACAGACAGACGGACAGTCATACAGACAGACGGACATGGCTAGATCGACTCGGCTAGTGATCCTGATTAAGAATATATATACCTTATGGGGTCGGAAACGCTTCCTTCTACCTGTTACATACACAGAGAGAATTATTTAAATAATTTGTACTCAAATTGAGTATTTTTGTACTTGAAAATTAAGCATGAACAGAAATACTCATTCTGAGTACAAAATACTAACTATCAGTACAAATTTGTCAAATTTTTTTTACTCAAATTAAGTACTTTTTCTATTTATTTAGTACATTTTTACTCAAAATGAGTACAAACTGCACTCATTTTAGGAAATTATTTGGCTAATACTTTAAAAACGAGTATTGCCTTTCCTCAAACTGAGTATTGCAAAATGATTAAATTGAGAAAAAAATGCTCAACCCGGAGAACTTCCTTTCTTACCTAAACTTTATTTTAAGGGCTTTACAGTAAATGTTAACAGTTTCAAAATTATGTGAATATTAAACTGTTATAAATAAAACAAACTTACTTTTTGTTCGAACCAAGTCGCCTTCTCCGTCACTCGAACCCCCGACCCTTGTGTTCGTGCACGCGCGCACTAACCGGCAGAGCCAAACAAGCATCACATTCAGCAATGTCCAAACCGCGCATAAGATTTAAATTGTAATGCTTGCAATTAATTGGATTTAAAACATTAAATGGAATAGGACTATAATCAGCTCAATTCCATTTAATGTTTAAAATCCAATAAAATTAATAAAAATAAAAAAAAAGCAGAATAACAAAAAAAAAATATTTGTGTTTACCGGAATGGGGATTGAACTCACGACCCGGACGACATTAGCTATCAAATATTTGATGGCAAGAGTCATTTACTCCCTAGGCCAGCCTTTTAGAAGGTTCCTTTGAGTAATGTCATACTCATTATGAAAATATTTGTACTCAAGTTGGAAATTGAAGAACTTGTTTCCTAAAATTAAGATTTTTGTGATCAATTCAAGTTTTTTTTCTTAAAGTGAGTTCAATTTGTACTCAATATAAGTTTTTTCCAAAAATGTGTACTCAAAATCAGTACATCCTGAAAATGAGAATACAAATACTCAATTTCAGAACGTCAGAATTCTCTCTGTGTACTTTTGCACGAATATAATATAAAGGGTATACTGTACGAGTAACTGATATAAAAATCAAAAATTTTTTTCGCTCTTAAAAATAGTAGTGAGTACTAAAAATTTAAAATATCTTATAACTTCTAAATATCTCCATAATTCATAATCTCTTATTATCTACAATCTAATACATAGTTCAGTATCCGTTATTCTGTAAGACGGAGGAGCAACTGCGTAACTGAGTTTTGTTTGATGGTTTTACAATAGATACAGCTTCCTTAACATCCCCCACAAGTTTTTAATGGGGCCATGTCATAACGTCGATCTCTTGTGATGCAAACCAAGCCTTAGCGTGCTTTCTTGTGTGTTTGGGATCATTGTCATGTTGGAATGTCCTCTTCAGGGGCATTTCCCAAGTGGCATATGGTAGCATTGTGTTTTCCAAAAGATCAACGTAAACATTTTTGTCCTTATTCCCATCTATATTATGGATCGGACCAACGCCCAGTGGTAGAAATGACTTATTTAGCAGCGATTAATTCAAATTTCAACTTAATGATTTTAGATGCGACTAAATAAGTACGCTACCTAAAATTTACTCGTTCGGCCCGCTTTAGCAAATATTTAATATCTATACGAAAGTTTTCTGTTGTAGCGTGCCGAATGAATAAATTTTAGGTAGCGTACTTATTTAGTCGCATCTGAAATCATTTTTCGTCACAAAAGTTGATATCAGAACTTTTGTACGTTGAAGGTGCGATCGTCACTATTTTTATACCTCGTTAAGAGGTGTTTTTGTTTGATATCAGAAGTTTTTGTTTTGACCATAATCAAAGTACCCCAATACCATGACTAGGAGTCGTCCCCATATGGCTTGGTTATTTAAAAAACCACAGCACACAGTTCTGACCCCTAATCTTAGCTGAACGCCACCTAAGATTAGGCACTGTAGCGTCATTATCAGTCGGCACCCTCGAGGATGGTTCAGTACGGGGATTTTTGTCAACCAAAAATTTTAAAAATTGTGTGCAATACCTTTTATTACATTGTCTACTTCCTTGTTATTATATATCATCAAATAAAAACATTATTTCCTCGTAAAAAAGTATGTAAAGATCTTTGCTATTACGGGGCCATGAAGATTTAAATACTGTTGCATCATCGGCTTTGTAAAAATTTCCATCTTTTCGTAAAATTGATGTATAATGTCCTTCATTAAATCCGTGACCGTGATTAGCTCACTACGTGATGTACTTGTTAAATTAAAATTGGTTATTTTCATAAACGATTGATCGACTAAACAGAGTGAGAGCACAAGTACCCGTCCTGAATTTTCAATAACGGACTGACTTTGTAAATGATTTCCGCAATGCGTACACGAACTACTTTCAATATTTCGCCATGAATCATAGTTAAAGCTTATTAATTCATTTATTGTACATTTTCTATTTTCAGGAATATAATGTTGAGCAATTAAGTTTTCAGACATTTGTCTATTGCCCCTATACTCGCAGTTAGAGCACTTTAAAATTTCAACATGGTTTCATTTGTTCCAAGAAAGGACATTCTAATAGCTGTCGCAAAAAGTATTCACTGTCTTGTTGTTCAATTTTATTAAAAAATTTGCGAACGTAAATCAGTAATGTTTACATTTTTTTCCATTAATAAAGGGTTTGTGTAATCTAAAAATGGTGCCTTTAAAATGTTATCATTTTGATCATTTAATACTGATTCCTTAATTAACCTAATATTTAAAAGGCACTGGAAAGCCACGTTCGCATAACAAGCATTATTTGGATTTTCCATACCACGTATATTGTAGCTGTGTTACAGTTCTTTTTGCTGGTAACTTTTGTTTTTTCTTTTTCTAGTACAGATGTCTCAATAAAAGTTTTTCATCTCAAAAATATGTTTTTATCAGAATTATTTATATTTTTTTTATTATTACCAAAAAGATGTAGCAGATCTTTTCTATATAAACTTCTTAATCTATTGTATTCTATTATGGCCCCATTATTGGTTTTAATACTTTTCGGATTTAGATTAAGAATATGAAAACCAGAAAGGGTTTTTAAACGAGATAATGCAACATAGGTTTGACCATTTGCGAATATGCTATCACCAATATCAACAACTCCGGATGTAATTGTTAGCCCTTGGCTTTTATCAAAGAGTATACATTATATAGAGAGGGCATAACTCTGACTTTCTGTTCAAACTGTTGTTGGCAAGGGGAAAAGGGGGAAAGAACTTGTTCTATTTTTAGAATTCGTTTATTGAGTACACAATGCATAAGTGTAAGTGGGCTTTGTGTGTATGTGTGCGAGAACGTGGCAACACATTTTCGACAAAATTTCATTTTTGTAATTTCTATAATCTAGGGCCAACAACATTTAAAAGTCGAAAAGGGTTTTCTGTCCAACATTTTCAACTCGGTCTATGGTCGTGCTGGTTAAAGCGTTGATCAGCGATGTTGATGCGAGTTCGATCCCCGCAAGGGGCAGACGTTTTCTAATATTGTTTTTTTCTTTTTTTGATGTCTCGAAATATATATATTTTTTTGTATTATTTTAGTTAAAAGCTAAACAATAATTAATGGTAGGGTCTTGCAAAAAAAAATCCAATTTTTTTATATTTCTTTTCTTGTAGATTAACATCTTAAGATTATACAAAAAAGTTTTAAGTCAATCTAAAAGAACTTTGGAAGTTAGGATGTAATTAGTACTAGTAAAATTTTTCTAAAAAAAATAATTTTTGATTTTGCACGGCTTAATAAAATATTTAAAGTAAAAAAATAAAAAATAAAACTTCCCAGGGGGCGGGTTTTTTCTATTCTTAAACGAAATGTAAAAGCAGAATGGAAATTCGTCAATTTTTGGCGGAGATACAGTGAACACCGCAAAACGTCTTTTTAAAGTGCTCTATACGTGTTTTACATGTGACATGTTTTTCTCGAAACCACGTTTTTAAAAGTCCGTGTTCATCGGCATTTCTAAACGGCTCAACCGATCGAACCGAAAAAAAACAAAATACTCTTAAAAAACAAAAAAAAAAAAACCCCGCAAGAAATTGAAATTCTACAACGGGATTCGATCCCCGTACCGCTTAGATTGGTAGTCAGATGTCTTATCCACTGGGCCAAATGGCAAGCAGTGCTGCGGCCGAATAGATTCCAAGTAGAATCGAGCAGTGCGGGTTCTACTGTTAAAATGCGGGTTCCACCGCTAGAACCCGCCATACGACAGACTCTTTTGTATGACATGTCCTCTCTATATATTTATACTCTTTGCTCGTAGAGTAAAAGGGTATATTGTATTCGTGCAAAAGTATGTAACAGGGAGAAGGAAGCGTTTCCGACCCCATAAAGTATATATATTCTTGATCAGGATCACTAGCCGAGTCGATCTAGCCATGTCCGTCTGTCCGTCTGTCTGTCTGTCTGTCTGTCTGTCTGTCCGTCTGTCCGTATGAACGCTGAGATCTCGGAAACTATAAAAGCTAGAAGATTGGTATTTGGCATGAAGATTCTTGGAGTTCCTACGCAGCGCAAGTTTGTTTCAAAAGGGTGCCACGCCTCCTCTAACGCCCACAATCGCTTATATACGATTTTAAAAATTTCAATATTTCGGAAAAGTAAAAATGCAGTTTTATTGTGTTTATCAATACCTATCGAAATGTAGAAGAAATTTTTCAAATCGGACCATTCGTTAAAAAGTTATGCGTGTTCAAAGTTTCTCAAAGTTTCTCCATCTCCCTCGCACTCCCTTTAGCTGAGTAACGGGTATCTGATTGTCGGGGCACCCGACTATAGCGTTCTCTCTTGTTTAACTTCTATTGCATCTGCTAAATTAGCTGTTTCTCAGCATTTACCTTTTCTTTTAAGTTTTTCAAGAGATTTTGCTGCTTTTACTTTTTGAAGGGCAGTCTTTGCTTCAATTAAATCTTCAGCGTTACGAAATGTTTTTTCTGAAGGAATTTGTTCCAACATTCCCGCGTTTAATTTTCAGCATTGTTCCCTTGTCGGAAATAAACATATTGTATCTGCAGGCAGCTTTCTTATGTATTCGATGAGTTCGGAAAGACATGTTTCAATTGTATCGCTATTTAATGTTATTTCTCGTTTAGATAAAAGCTCATAATCTTTCTCGTCTAAAATGCCTAACCACACATGTGCTAAGGTCTGTGAAAAATCTTGATCTGATTGTTGCCTGACATTTTGTGTTAAC